>JARQOD010001319.1:0-44659 GCA_033576555.1 Oophaga sylvatica
GCACCTTAGTGCAACTATTTACAGGATACAGTTTTTGGGCTGGCTCAGTCCTCAGCCTCTGAGTCCATTATAAGACATAATAGGGAAAACACATATATATATAGACTTTTTACAATATTCACATTAATTCGTTATGGTCACTGCTGATATCTAATGGGTAACTTCCCTTTTGTGATTCGCTCTGATCTACGTGGTGTAGCTTCAGGTATATCAAGTTGCGATCTGTCTGCACTGCGTAACGGCAAACTATAGAACTGCCTCAATCTTTCTATGGATCTGGCAAGCGTACTGATGGCTGGGCGGTGTGAGTCAGCTTCACCAGGGGATCCCATAGTATGGGGCGCTGCTTCAGATGATCCTTCTTGAGATTCCATAGGTTGAGGTGTTGCTGGGATGGGTAACTCCTGAACGGGCTCGACTGGCACCACGGGCACAACTGGAGGTAGAACTTCCTCTTGTGGCTGATAAAACTGCAACACCGGAACTATTACAGCATCTCCAGTCGGGGCCAATCCGCAGGAAAATCTCCCAGATCTGTGTATATGACCTCTTCCTTTCTTTCTCCTTGATTGATGACAGGGTTCTTTTCACAACGTTTTAAGGGTTCTGGACACAATTTCAAATGGTCTCTGGACACAGTGGTTGTTGTTCTTCCTCCGTCCTTACTGACGACACAAACTTTTCTGTTGTCATATTTAGAATCTTGTACAACGTAGGGTTCTTGCTCCCACTGGTTATCCAATTTGTGCATCTTCCTTTTTCTTTTAATACTACCTCTCCAGGCATCAAAGGCTTGGCAGGAGCATTTCTG
The DNA here is from genome assembly GCA_033576555.1 of Oophaga sylvatica. Lineage (NCBI taxonomy): Eukaryota > Metazoa > Chordata > Amphibia > Anura > Dendrobatidae > Oophaga > Oophaga sylvatica. The sequence goes on from JARQOD010001319.1 coordinate 812, forward strand.
TTGTAAACATCTTCCTGTTTCTCCCGTGCCTTGTTGAGACTTTCCTCTACACAGATTTGCACTCTTCTGTATTGCTCTTGCCGATTGACGTCCCAGTTTTCAACGGCGTCGTCTGCCTCCGGTTCTACCACTCCAAGTTCTAGATCCATTGGTAGTTTTCCAGGCCTTGCTCTCATAAGATAAGCTGGAGTGCAGTTAGTGGAACTGACAGGTATATGGTTATACAAATCAACCAAATCAGGTAGTAAATCCGGCCATCGATTTCTGTCTTCCAACGGTATGGATCTCAACAAGTCAAGGACAATATGGTTCATTTTTTCACAAAGACCGTTGGTTTGAGGGTGATATGGTGTTGTTCTAATTTTCTTGCACCCGTACAGTTGACAGAATTCCTTGAATAGATCGGCTTCGAAAGCAGGTCCTTGATCGGTTAATACTTGCTCCGGATACCCATGCGGTCTGCAGAAACTTGCTTGAAAGGTTTTCGCTGCCGTCACTGCGGTCTGGTCCTTAACTGGAACAACCACCAGAAATCTGGAGTAATGGTCCACCATGGTCAAGGCGTATGAGTATCCAGATCTACTTGGCGACAGTTTGACGTGGTCCAGGGCCACAATCTCCAGGGGACGAGTCGTCCGGATAGGTTGCAGGGGCGCCTTCTGACTACCATAGTCCTTTCTTCTGAGACCACAGGGTCCACAGTTTCGACACCACCTCTCGATGGAGCTGCGCATCCCTACCCAGTAGAACCGGCATCTCAACAGGGTCTCCAGCTTTCTCCAGCCAAAGTGTCCCGCTTGATCGTGGTATGCTTCCAACACCATTGGGACGTCTGCCTTGGGGACCACGATTTGCCAGACCATCTCATGGGTTCTGGGGTTGACGTATCTCCTGCACAACTTCTCACGGTATAGGAACAACCTGCTTTTCTCGTTCCACAGGAGCTTGGCTGACATAGGTGCATCCTTTTCCAAAGAGGAGCCTTCCTGTCTTAACAACTCCTTGATGCGGCTGACCACTGGATCACTGTCCTGGGTCTCTTTCCAGCTGTGATGGGGTAAAGGGTTTAATGTTGCACCATACTGCTTTCTGTTGACTCGATGCTCGTGGACTACCCCATTTCGATGGAACGCAGGTAGCTCAATTTCTTCCAGGTCGTCCGATTCTTCTTCCGTATCAGAGTCATGCGGCATTCGGGACAACGCATCAGCATTAGCATTCTTTCGCCCTGCCCGGTACTTGATAGTAAACTGGTAATTGGACAACCGAGCCATCCATCGCTGCTCCATGGCACCCAGCTTGGCAGTTTCCAGGTGCGTTAACGGGTTGTTATCTGTAAACGCAGTGAACTGATTGGAGGCCAGATAGTGCTTAAATCTTTCAGTGATGGCCCAGACCAGCGCCAGAAACTCCAGCTTGAAGCTGCTATAATTTTCCGGATTCCTCTCAGTTGGCCTGAGTTTTCTGCTGGCATATGCGATGACTTTTTCTTGGCCATTCTGCTTCTGACTGAGAACTGCTCCCAAACCTTCATTACTGGCGTCGGTGTACAACAGGAACGGTTGGCTGTAATCAGGATAGGTTAAGATCTCATCACCTGTAAGGATCTCTTTCATCTTTTGGAATGCTTCAGCTGTTCTTTACCCCAGTTAAAGGGAGGGTTTCGGCTCTTTAGGGATTGTCCTACTAGGAGGTCTGTAAAGGAGCTGCCTTCTTCGTGTAATCTTTCACGAATCTCCTGTAGTAACCGTTAGTCCCAGGAACTGTCGCACTTCTGTCAAGGTAAAATATAATTTTCTACTATACTTTTATATTTATAGTGTGTATATGTATTTTATAAACACGAAGTTTTCCTTAAAAGAATAATAAGATAATGTTAGTATCTGCTGGTGTTTGTCTCCATCTTGTGTCCTATCACTGTATTACACTCTACTGAAATGCCCCCACCTTTGGAGAATTGAGGAAATACTTGATACACGAGAACAATAGAATCTTTCTTCAAGAAACGAAACTGAGGATGACAACATATCAAGGAGGACTTAGAAGAAGATCTAAGGACCAATTAGGATGACTCAGCTTATCTCTTTCTCCTCAATCCCGCCTTTACTCCACCCCAATATTCTGTGTATGTAATCTTATGTACGTGAATAAAAGTTCAGTGCTTACTGGAGATGGCCGCCTAATAGCACCATTTTCTTTAGGGCACGTTCTGAAGTCTGAACCAGCGTATCGCCTGATTCATTCTCGGTCGACCCGTGCTCTTAGTCTAATCTGGGGTGACTGGAGGATGAGTGGTTTGTCATTTTGAACCCGACAATTGGCGCCTAATAACGTGGGGCCGTGGATTGCCGCCCGTCCGGACCCGTCCCGAGGACTTTGCGGTGTTGCCCGCGGTGACTGAATGCGAGGACTGCAGCCTCCGTTGAACACGGTAAGTTGGGATCATATATTTTATATGCGTCCCACTTGCCTGTGTGTCAGTCATTGTGGGCTTAAGCTGTATTGTCTTTTTGGGTCTGGATGGGTGACTGGTTGAGTGGTGAGACCAAGGGCAATCCCACGCCACGAACCAGCAAGTCTGACCGAGTGACGTTGCTTCCTGCACGTTCTCGTGAGAATTACCACGTTCCTCCTCCTCCGGTCATTGTACCTTTATACAGATAGTTGCCTCCCGTGATTATTTGGTAGTGTCTAAATTTCTAGTATTGTATAGAGAATTGTGGTAGGGGTGCGCATAACCAAATTTCCTTGGAGACGAATAGAGGTGGGCTCTTCGTCTGAGAAAGTGACGAAAGAGTGGCTTGTGAGAAAGACATAGAGGTGGGCTCTTCGTCTGAGAAAGTGACAAATAGAGGAGGACTCTTTGTCCAACCCGGGAAGTCTCATTAGGAGAAGCCCAGGTGTCAGCACATCGAGGGGACTCTGTGCTGTGTAGAGTGTCACGGTGTACTGCGCTTTAAAGTCACCATCCACAGTTAGGGAAAAAGACAGAATAGAGGAGGACTCTTTTGTCTTGTCACAGTATTGAGGAGGACTCTGCAGTGACGGGTGGTGACCTGCGAGTGACGCCGGTGGTCTGAGTCGCGACAGATCATTACACTCTGTTAATATTATGATGCGCATGTTTAAATCAAACAAAACCCACAAGTTAGAGGGTGGTGCTTTGGGAGTGGTTGAATTGATGAATCACGTGGAGGCAAGAAGGCTGTTAAGAGAGTCAGGAGTTTGTATAAAATAATGAGCTTGCCAAGTACAGGCAGGCTTCAGCCTTCAGTGTGGAAGGACTTTGTCGCACAGAATGAGGGAAAGTTGAGAGATCAGGGGCTCTTGTATCAAGCCCAAGCACATTTGAGAGTAGCAAATGATTTGAAAGTTGAGGGTTGGAAAGAGGTAGATGGAATAAGGAGGTTCGGAAAGTGCTGAGCCTTTGTTCGGATATGTAAAATGCTCTGCATATGATCTTGTTGATGTAACTAAAATGGCCGCTCCAAGCCCTCGGCCACCGCCCTATAATGGTGCCGATCTCAGAACAAAGGGAGGTTGGACCTGTCATGTGTGTGGTGAACAGAATCCGCCCTGGCGGAGACCTGCCGTGTCTGTGGGGCGGGTCGCTCCTGGTGTAATGCCCAGCCCATCGCCCCTCCCACACCCAGCGGCCATTTTGGTAAACCCAGTGGCCATCTTAATACACCCGGAAATGGCCAACACCCCATCTCCTCCGGCGGCCATCTTGGGACACCCAAGCACACCCAGTCAGGCCTATATCCCTTGCTGATACCAACCAGGGCCTACTACCAGCCCCCGCCCGCACCTGTGCAGGCCACAGCTCCCAATATGGCACCAGATGCAACACCATTGTTCCCTTTCACACACCCCAACCCGGCCATTGCTGCAATGCATGAATCTTCAGTTTTTCAAACAATGATCAGAAGCCGCCGCCATGATATTATGGGATCTAACGAAGGGGAGGAGGATCAGGAGAGAGAAGAGGGGTGGGCCCCTTAACAGCCACCACTATCCCCAGCAGCACCAGTATCTTTTCTTCCCTCCTCCATTCCCCCACCGTCATTGTCAACCCCTGGTCCTAGGGCCTATTCCACCCCTACTCCAGAGATGGGGCACCTTCCTCTCCTTCACAAATCCTCAGAGAGGACAGTCGCTCTGTAAGGTTCACGGAAACCCCGGTCAGGCCCCCAGCTCCCGGTGTACTTGAAAACTGGTATCCCTGCCATTCACAGCATTACACAGACCGCAACGGAAATCCAGTGACATTGTCCATAGGGTACGGTGATATCCTGACACATCGGGTTGGTGCCATAGTTAGTCCTGCCAACTCAAACTGCTCCAAGAAAGGGGGTCTGGCTCTATTAATAGCCCAAGCTGGTGGTCCCATCGTCACTGCAGAATGCATGGCTCATATATACACTCATGGCCCTTTGCCACCTGGACAGACTCTGACAACCCATGCAGGGGACCTTCCCGCTGATATCATCATCCATGCAGCAGGTCCAGTCCATGATCCTCTAAATTCAAATGAGTCACGGGCCACCCTTTGGGCCACCATACATTCAATACTCCATCATGCTGGTATGTTAAAAACAGAAGACATTAGGCACCAGGAATTATTTGAAACCAATGATAAAGTAGTAAATTTGTGATTGCTTTGTCTAAAGAGTTAACTAACACCCACTCTGCAGTGTCTGCTTCTCTCCCAGAATTTACAGGTGACACGGTGCATGATTTCTCGCCTGATGACCTTATATATATAAAAATTTATGGGAAGAGACTGTCTCCAGCCCAGATTTGAGGGTCCCTACTCTGTGGTCCTGACCACCCCTACTGCCGAAGCTCGAGGGCAAGAGCACCTGGATTCACGCCTCCCATTACAAGAAGGACAAGATTAATCAGCAGTCATGAAGTTTCTGATATACATATCCTTTTGAGCTATATCCTGATCTCCAGTAGTGCCAGTATGCCCACCTTCTGGGTTAATACTACAACCCCTGTGGTTATCTTTAAGTTCGATTTCTATCAAATATTCAACTGTGATAGGAATGATTTCAAGGGATCAATATATTAAACTTAGGGGAAAAGGGATATTTTATCTCTATGTCATCCGCCCAGGGAATGAAAAACTGTTATGATTGGTCAGATGTGGGATAGAAAACAGAAAAAGGGAAAATTGGCAGATGAAGCTAGATACAATAGATTGATAAATGAGATATACAAGTGTTATATTTGTAGGAACGGATCTAAGAATGCAGGAGTCAGTGACAGCAAGCAAAGGTATAAGGGAGGGAGGAAGTGCTGGTAGCAGCGAGATGGTATTTTGCTGTACACCAAGGTTATTCTACAGATAAGGAAGCTGAAGGCTGAGGGAGAGCACACTAACAAACTGCGCAGCGACCCGACTTACCCCTCCCATCAGGCATTCAGCATGGAGACGCAGAGCAAGAGTGCAACAGTTTTCAGATTTTGTTGAATAGGTTTTTGGAATAGACACAGTACGTAAGAATAGAAGGTCAGAGTATGGGGAAAAAAAAAAAAGAAAAAAAAAAAAAGATAGACAGGCAGAGAAAGGAAGTGACAGAAAGCTGAAAGTAAGTAGACCGGATTAGAGATCAGTTAAAGCAGAGGATCTGGCCAGAATAGCACAGGGGGCACAACATGATTTAGTGCAGGCCAAAAGAGGTAGCTTGCACATGAACCCCCTTGTCTCCTTACCCCCCACTCCTAATTGCACAGTACAGGTGAACCAACCAGGGGACATGAGGTTGAGTTCCAAGTGGACACGGGGGCAGTACAGACAACTCTCCAGCTCCCCGTCACTAAAAAGATTTCCCTGCAAATTCAAGGAACCACTGTACACACACAGTTAATGATATCACCACGGGTCAATGTAATCTTTTAGGAAGTGATGTGTTGTTACAATTACAAGCATGTATTGAGTATTATCCGGTTGGAACTGTCACTATGACACCAGGACTGAAGCAGAGCACTCTTTGTAAAATCATGTCGCTAGACGTTGCTAGTACAGAGGAAAGAGAAGATTTTCAGGAAATATATTCCAATGTTATTCCTGGACCCCACTGTCATGATGTACTCTTTAGGATAAGGACAGGGGATTTTACGAAACAACATGTTGGGGTCATAGTAGATGCTGCAAATAATCAACTCCACTATGCTGGAGGACTGGCCGCAACAATTTCACAGAAAGGAGGACCCATGATACAGGACGAATCTAATTCGTATATACAAACGTGTGGTCAGGTAGAAATAGGACAGGTCCCAGCAACCAGAGCAGGACAGTTGCCGTGTCAATATGCAATATATGTAATGAAATCACGATATACTTCTACTAATATGCCTAGGTCCTAACAATTACTTACTGAAGCTGTCCAGAATGGAATCCTGTATGTTTTCCCTGTCCACTCCGAACAATCATTTTGCAAGCAGGCAGCTGCAGGTCCAAGGACAGTTCTTATCAGTGCCCACATAGCAAACTCCAGCCCCCCTTCAACTTAACCCTGTGTACGGGTTGGTACAAAAATTATGGGCAGTTAATGCAGCTACTGATCTGGAAACTCCAGTGGTGTCTAATATATATATATACACTTTTGTTCCAGATATTTCAGGATGCTGCTTAGTTTACAGTTATTGATTTTGCCAATGTTATTTTTATAATATGTTGATGATTTACTGATTTGTGTTCTTCCAGGAAACAGTGTCGTATTGCAACAATATTACTTATGTTGTTTCTGTATCAAGCAGGTTGTAAGCGTTAAAGGATAAACTGCAATTTTGTAAATCTTCAGTTATCTTTTTGGGACATTGCATTATACCGGGGGAACGACATCGGACCAGCGCTCGCAAAGAAGCTGTACAGAATTTTCCTATTCCTGTTAATGTTGCCGCTCTTAGGATATTTCTTAGACTGAATTTCTGCTGCAGGCAGTGGATACATGCTGTATCAATCCTCATGCAACCTCTCTATGACTGTATCACCATTGTGCTTTTTAAACTAACTCCTGAAGGTATAGACGGTTTTTATTTTTCTCTCAAAAACAGGATTGTGGCAGCTCCAGCGCTAGGAACCCTCAACTATGAACTACTATTCACCCTGTATCTCCATGAACAGCAGGACACGCAGCAGGAGTATTGACTCAGTTATATGGTGACAATCAAAGGCCAGTGGCCTGTTTCAGTGGAAGACTAGATGCAGTGGCTAGAGTGCCCCGTCCTGTGTACGGGCGGTACATGCTGTAGGACTATTGCTCCACAAATCATCAGATATCGTTCTTGATTATCCACTGACAGCACTTACACCTCATGATGTATACACTATACTGAACCAGGTGCAGTCGGCACATTTTTCAGCTGCACGTCATCTTTGATTGCAATGTGCACTTTTAATGCCTCCAAATGTTTCTTTGCAGAGATGTACCACACTTAATCCTGCCACATTGTTACCTCTCTCGGATCTAGGGGGGAGGTCAGGTATTGTACGGTATTGTACAAAGAAGATCCAAGAGAGGAGATTCCTTATGATTATGTTCAGCTTATGGCACAGGAAACAGCAGGCCTACCCACAGTGTTTAAAACTGAAAGACGTAATGTTGACTTTAAATTTTTTTGTAGAACTCGCTACCAAGATGACTCAGGTACCTTCCACACCAGGTATGCCATCGTCTCCTGAATGCAGTGATCAAAGCAGAACCAATACTCCCACATTAGTCGGCCCAGGAGGCTGAACTTAAGGCTCTGACCGAGGCCTGTAAGATAGCTGAAGGTAGAATTGTTAACATCTACACAGATTCTAGATACGCATTCGGTATAGCTCATGATTTGGGTCCAATTTGGAAGTCTAGAGGATTCCTGATGGCAGCAGGACATCCCATTAAAAATGCTGACGCAGTCCAGCAGTTAATTGAAGCATTACAATTACCAAAAGAAGTAGTTGTCAAAAGTTAAAAGCACATACCAGATGCACTGATCAGGTGAGTAAAGGAAACGCAATGGCCGATGCAGCAGCAAAAACAGCAGCCAGTAGACCACTCCAAGGGGTAACGATGCACCAGGTAAGCGCTCCCAAAAATCCCTTTGTGTCGGAGGATGCCTTAGCCCAGATGCAGGCTCAGGTGCGCCAGGAGGAAGTAGAAAAGTGGGAAAAAGAAGGTGCATGTCTGAATGCAGCAACTGGGGTATGGGGAAGAGGGATGCGCCGATGCCTTCTAAGAGCGTTGTACCCTGTGGTCGCCCAGATGTTACATGGGCCAACCCACCAGTCCAAAACTGCTGTAATGAGTGTGATGCAGAAGCATTGGGCGGCACCAGGCTTTTCCACCTGTATAGAAGGTTTGATCCAGGGATGCATGGTATGTGCTACACATAATAAGAGAAGGGTAGTTAAGACACCACCCAAACATGCCCCTCGGCCCTTCTATTATTTCCAGAGACTGCAGATTGATTATATTCAGCTGCCAAAAATCAGGTTCATGGGAGTATGTGTTGGTGTGTTTTTGATTTATTCTCAGGTTGGCCGAGGCTTTCCCGATTGCCAAGGCTACGGCTGCGGCAACCGCAAAGAAGCTGCTTGCGGAGGTGGTGTGCAGGTATGGAGTACCAAAGGTGATCGAAAGTGACAGAGGTACACATTTCACAGGTGAAATAATGAATGAAGTCTTGACAGCGCTGGGAATTCAACAAGTTTTCCACACCCCATATTACCACAAAGCGGTGTAAAAGTAAAAGGACTAAATAGGATATTGAAGTTAAAAATCTAAAAGGCCATGGCTGAAACAGAGAAATCTTGGCCTGAATGTCTACCATTAGCCCTATACTCAGTAAGGTACACTCCAAGTAGAAAAACTGGACTTTCTCAGTATAAAGTACTATTTGGCAAAGTGCCTAGTTTAGGATGTTTCTTTTCCCAAGCATTGGAAATAAGTGACCATGTATTAAGCTCATATGTAAGGGATTTGTATAAAAGACTCAAGAAAGTATATGATAATGTTTTCAGTTCTCTTCCAGATCCGAACCAGGATCCTGGGAGTCTGCAGTCTGCAGTCTCGAGACTTGGTAGTCATTAAAAGACACGTGAGAAAGAGTCTGGATCCGAGAATATAGCTCCACTGATATCCAGAAAAAGAAGGAGTCTGGGTCAGCTGCACCCCGGTTATGCTGAGGATCCCAAAGTTTATATGGATTCCATAGGTGTTCCTAGGGGGTCCCAGACGAATACAAAGCTCAGAATCAGATCCTGGCGGGTTTCCGTTCTCTCATCCCAACTGTGCAGATCAATTACAATGTAGATTGGATAAAATATATATACTACACCAAGCAAAGATTTATCAATATCAATTTTAGTCAAGATGCTTTCCAGGGTATAGTTGAGAAACTGGGCCCAAAACAAAAGACTGACTCTTCAAAATAGACTGGCCATTGACATGATTCTAGCTGAAAAAGATGAAGTCTGTGGGATGATAGGGGAAAAATGTTGTACTTATATTCCTCAGAATTCTGGAGTCAATGGTAAAACTATAGTGGCCCTTACAGAGATTAAAAATCTGGCTCAGGAAATAAAAGCCAATGCAGAAGTAGATACCTCTTTTTTTCTTAAGATGGCTTGGAGGACTTAAAGAATTTCTCCAACAAGCCTGCTTAGTGGTAACAGGGCTTTGGTGCTAGGATTGATAATTCTATGTTGTGTGATATCTATGTATAGGAAAGCTGTGACCAATGCAGCCGCCTCCTCAGGTACTTTCCTTCATCAGGAAGTTGTGTCGCTACTATATGAAGACACTGATAAGGGTGATATGGAGAAATATACTCCGCAGGATAAACCTGATAAAACCCCCTATAACAAAATACAAATGGAAATAAGAGATTTAGTTTAGGGATAGTGGGAGAACTCCATGTGCAGGTTTGGTAGGGACTTGGTTGTTTGGGGGCAGTCCATAAGGGGCTAGCTTCTAAAATGACCAAGCGAAGAAATCCACTACCCCTGTCCCCACACATGGACAGTCTCGAAGGCCGCATAAATTAAGGGAAAAACTTAGTGTTTAGGGGGGATTGTCAAGGTAAAATATAATTTTCTACTATACTTTTATATTTATAGTGTGTATATGTATTTTATAAACACGAAGTTTTCCTTAAAAGAATAATAAGATAATGTTAGTATCTGCTGGTGTTTGTCTCCATCTTGTGTCCTATCACTGTATTACACTCTACTGAAATGCCCCCACCTTTGGAGAATTGAGGAAATACTTGATACACGAGAACAATAGAATCTTTCTTCAAGAAACGAAACTGAGGATGACAACATATCAAGGAGGACTTAGAAGAAGATCTAAGGACCAATTAGGATGACTCAGCTTATCTCTTTCTCCTCAATCCCGCCTTTACTCCACCCCAATATTCTGTGTATGTAATCTTATGTACGTGAATAAAAGTTCAGTGCTTACTGGAGATGGCCGCCTAATAGCACCATTTTCTTTAGGGCACGTTCTGAAGTCTGAACCAGCGTATCGCCTGATTCATTCTCGGTCGACCCGTGCTCTTAGTCTAATCTGGGGTGACTGGAGGATGAGTGGTTTGTCATTTTGAACCCGACACTTCCTTAAGGTTTTTCGGCTCCGGCCACTTCTGGATGGCAGTGACTTTCTCTGGGTCCGGCGCTACTCCTTCCGAACTGACGATGTGCCCCAAGTATTGTACCTTCTGTTTGAGTAGATGGCATTTTGAGGGTTTCAACTTCATCCCGTACCTGGACAGGGACTCGAATACTTCTGCCAGGTGCTTCAGATGGTCCTCATATGTCTTGGAATACACGATGACGTCGTCTAGGTATAGCAGCACGGTTTCAAAATTGAGATGTCCCAGACAATTTTCCATCACTCTCTGAAATGTTCCTGGGGCACTGCTGAGCCCAAACGGCATTCTGTCGAACTCACAGAGCCCCATTGGGGTGGTGAAAGCCGTTTTCTCACGATCCTCCTCAGCCACAGCCACTTGCCAGTAACCACTAGTCAGATCAAGGGTAGAAAAGTAGTTAGCCGTTTTCAGAGCAGCTAATGACTCCTCTATACGTGGTAACGGGTATGCATCCTTGTGTGTTATGCGGTTCACCTGCCTGTAATCCACACACATTCTCATACTACCATCTTTCTTTTTAACCAGAACTAGAGGGGCTGCCCAGGGGCTACAACTATCCCTTATCACCCGGCTTTCTTCATATCATTCAACATTTCTTTAGCCTTCTGATAATGAGCTGGAGGTATGGGCCTATACCGCTCTTTGATGGGAGGATGACTGCCTGTAGGGATATGATGTTGTACTCCCTTAATTATCCCAAAATCAAGTGGATTCTTGCTAAACACTTGGGCGTACTCTTGCACCACCCGTAATACCCTTGCTTCTGGTGAGCGGGAGTGGTGTCCGTCCCAACATGGAGTTGCTGACACCATTCTGCCACCTGGGTTGCTGAGTCATTGTCCTCCGCTATTTGACAGGAGTCTAAGGACTCAGCCGGGAGAATAGAATTATTGTCGACAGCATGAAGTTTAGCAATGGTTGCATAACGGGGTAAATTTACCTCATCATCTCCCCAATTGAGAAGCCGTACCGGTACTCTTCCATTCACCACTTCTACTACTCCTCTAGCAGTCATAAGTGTAGGTCTATGTTCTGAATGGTGGGGTTCTACTACAGCTTGGTAATTCTGTCCTCTCAGACCTATGGCCGCCCTGCACCAAATGATCATTTCACTCATTGGGGGTATCACAATAGGATCCGAGTCAGTAACCCTTACATTACCAATTTCGCCGTCTGTAAGCTTCGCTTGCTGTTGACACACCAGGGCCCGGATCTCTCTTTGGATTACTCCTCTCTGCCTTGGTCGGGCAATCTCAGCGAGCTGTTGGAGTAAGAACACAACTTCTCCCAAACAATTACCGATAATGTTAGTACCCAAAATTATATTTAAACCGTTCTCCTCATTTACAGTCTTTACTACCAGAAGCCCTTGGTCTTTCAACTCCTCTCTGCCCACCTTTACATCTACACATTTTGTTCCGAGTACTTCTACAGGAAGACCATTAGAAGCATACACAGTAAAGTCAAGGCTCGGAGGTTTAAGACTGTCCATTGACCAGTACTTGGTATATAGGGCATCAGGTATTAGGGTCACCTGGGACCCAGTGTCTAACAATGCTGGAACAGCAATACCATCTAGAATAATAGACAGGTAGGGTCGCCCGCCCACATACCTGCGGTTCCAGTCTAGGGGGCCTGACGGGTATTCTCCTGGGTGTTGGCCCTTGGACCCAGGTTCTGCCCGTTTAAAGGACACTGTGGAGACAGATGACCTTTCCGGTTGCAGCGATAACAGATGATCTCTCGACGAGGAGGGTGTTGATCAGAGGTTGCTCCTGGGGGTGGCGTTGTCCTCCTCCGGGGGGGCGACGTCTTCTTTCTTCTCCGGTGCATCCACGGAACGTCTTCTGGGCAGTCAGCTAACAAGATCTTTCCTTCCTCCTCTTTCCGCAGCTGCAGGGCACTCATTACAGCAGCCAGATTTTTAGTCAGCTGGCGCACCTCTGAGCGCAGACAATCCAATTCACTAGGAGGTGTCACCTGCGCTTTGGCTTCGGCCACTAACGGGGAACAGGGGGTTACTGCCGGTTCCAGAGTGACTTCAGCCTGATGATGTTGGGTGGCCACCTCAGGTTTGCCCAGGGGCCGCAGCCCTTTTATTGCCATGTCCTTTAGGGCATCAAAGGTAGCATCCGGATGGTCTAAGGACCACCAGTTTACAGTTCTGCGTTCCTCTTGGGATCTCAATCCCTGTATAAATTGTTCTTTCAGCATTGTATTCTCGTCGATAGCATTTAAATTGTTAATTTGCTTGAGGGCTCTCAGGGCTCCTTGTAGTCGGCAAGCGTAGTCCCGGATGCTGTCACCTGGCTGTTGTGAACAGTGATAGAAGGCCATCCGGAGATCCGTTTCTGTGCGGTCTTCAAATATGGCATGCAGCTTAAGGAAGATCGCAGGTACCGACTCCTGATCAACGGTATCCCAAGTCTCCACTTCCCTCTCAGCAGCGCCAGTTAGCTGCCCTATTAGCACAGCAGCTTTTTGTCTCTCAGGCATGGAGTACATTTCTAGGATGCTGCATAACTTCCGCTTGAAGCCTGCTAATGTGCCTGGCTCACCGCTGTACTGGGGAAGCCATTTCGCCCCAGGCATATATGGGAGCGTTAGTGGCATGATCGGGACTACCGGACTGGGTGCAGGGCCTGCGCCCCCATCTGGCGCTACAATACCAGACGGTGCGGGATTGGGGCCTCCGGCCGGGGCCGCACTGTCAGCCGGTTGTTGTGACATCTTAGCGCCCCCTTGGTTAAACGGAGCCTACCGGTTTCAGACGCTGCTATTTCACAGGCACCGCAGTGAGAACAGGACCTTCGTCGCAGGCGCTCTGATGTCAGAGCGTTCACTTCCTGTTGCAGGACCTGCCGATGAGTCAGAGCCGGGGGCGTGTCCAAGACTTTGCGCGCTCTTTCAGGTACGCCCACCTTCTTCTCCAGCGCCTTAGGGCGCGAATCTGGCGGCAAATATTGCGGTATTTGGCGCCAAACAACAACAACAGTCTTTTTCGCCAAAACACTCCACAGGCACACAGGGCTCGCAATGCTGCAAGTTTCGTATCCTGTTCGTGACGCCAAAGTTTTGTGTCGACCCGCCACCACAATTGTGGGTTACCAGGGCAATGGGGTACTCAGAGCCGAGCCCATGGAAGTCTATGGGGATTGTCACAGGTAGCGGTGGCTCGGTCTGTGGCCCTGGCGGTCTGGCGTAAGTTGGGGATATATTTACAGGGGATAGATTTATATACAGTTCGTGACGCCACCTGTAGTCTTCTGGTCATTTGTACCAGCGCTGCTGTAGATCTCTGAGGGGATGGTAAGGCAGCTAGATGTCGGGTCCCCTACAGGTGGGACTCTTCCCTCAGGTCGGTAGTTAGGTAGGGATTGTGCAGGCATGCAATAATAACTCAGTCTCACACGGTCAGCGTCTTTCCATACCTTTACTTGCAAGATGGTAAGGCATTTCCCAGGGAGGCTGATGGGTTGATGGAGGATGAGCTTTGAGGCAACGGTTAAGCAAGTTAGGGGCCTCCTTTACTGTCCAATAATGATGAGTCCAACCAGCCTGCAGCGTAGTTCCCTCTATAATTCCAGCTATTCCAAAGCTGTTCTGCCCAGTCAGATTTGTGGTCGGAGCCTTCTTGTGAGAAAGTTGAATTCCTATTTCGCTGATCAGGCTCAAAGTCTTCACTTCCCCTGACCCCAGTTACGTACTGACTATATGGGGCTGTTTGCCGCGACCTAAGGTCCGGTAAATCCCTGGTTTTCTTACCACTATGCTTGAAGCTAATAGTGATCCTTCGGTCCCCAGTGACCGGTAGCAATGTGCAGGACTTCTCCAAGCCAAAAGCTCTTTTTAGATATTCCTTCCACTTTGCCCTTCGATTTGCTCGACTCTTAATAGATATCTCAGTCTGTCTTCCAGTGGGGCACAGCTCTGACTAGGCTGAGGTGAACTAGGCCACCTGTACTAGCCTCCACTTTCTGAACTGCTAACAGGCTCAGACTGAACACGTCTGCTCTGTCCAAGGACAGGAATCTGACTGAATGATTCACTCCCCTCCACACCCCTGCTGGGTGTGTCCGAAGTGTACGTGATGTCATGAAGAGCCCTTAACTATTACCTCTCCACTCATCCTCCTGGTATTGTGTACCAGGGCTACACATTTGCGGAGCACAGAGCCCTACTGCGGAGCACAGAGCACTACAGCGGAGCACAGAGCTCTACTGCGGAGCACAGAGCACTACTGCGGAGCACAGAGCACTACTGCAGAACACAGAGCACTACTGCGGAGCACAGAGCACTACTGCAGAACACAGAGCACTACTGCAGAGAACAGAGCACTACTGCGGAGCACAGAGCACTACTGCGGAACACAGAGCACTACTGCAGAACACAGAGCACTACTGCGGAGCACAGAGCACTACTGCGGAGCACAGAGCACTACTGCAGAACACAGAGCACTACTGCAGAACACAGAGCACTACTGCAGAGCACAGAGCACTACTGCAGAACAGAGAGCACTACTGCGGAGCACAGAGCACTACTGCAGAACACAGAGCACTACTGCGGAGCACAGAGCACTACTGCAGAACACAGAGCACTACTGCGGAGCACAGAGCACTACTGCAGAACACAGAGCACTACTGCGGAGCACAGAGCACTACTGCAGAACACAGAGCACTACTGCAGAGCACAGAGCACTACTGCAGAACACAGAGCACTACTGCGGAGCACAGAGCACTACTGCCGAGCACAATGCGCTACTGCGGAGCGGTAATGTCATCCGGGCAGACCTCGGAACAGTGTTTGGAGATGGTTGTTAAGTCTCAGCTTTTTGCTGTATTAATCATGAAACGCGTCGTCAGCACCAATAAACCGCCCGCCATAAATACATTCACAAACACTTGAGCAATCTCCGTCCCAGCAGGATGGACACGACATTTCCCCTTCAATCAGTGAAGTCTGAAACGTTTCTCTGCCATCGATTACCAATGGCTGAGACGGGTTTCCGCTGTGATGACATGAAATCTGCTTTCATCTCTCAGACTGCAAATAAAGAGGCGAGCTGCTGAGTCTACAGCGAGCCCCATTAACGTCAATGGGGATCCCTCTAGAAAAGCAAACACTTGTGCAGCGAGCCTTCAGGGAGCGACAGATGCCTGCCGCGGCTCGGCTGCGCTTAGTGCAGACTCTGCAGCACCGGAGGGATTTTCCAGCTCTCGCTGGCACGCTCTCTCTTTCCTCATTAGAGGGTAGAGCTGGCTGATTGCGCAGCGTCTGTCCGGCGACCTGACGGAGGAGGATCGGGTGGGGCTCATGTAAACTTTACACACGGGAAGGTTTCCAAAAAAATGTGAATGTTGTCAGAGCCATTTATTCCTAAAAATATCATTTTATTCATTTTTTTGATGCATTTAATAATTTATAAAGTTTTAATGAGCAGAAATAAAAGCCTCCGACAGAGGGAGGACCCGCCTGATAGATGGCACTGGGCAACTCACGCCCACAGGGAGCACCTGCCTGATAGATGGCACCGGGCGACTCATGCCCACAGGGTGCACCCGCCTGACAGATGGCACCGGGCGACTCATGCCCACAGGGTGCACCCGCCTGACAGATGGCACCGGGCAACTCATGCCCACAGCGTGTGTGGAGCCCAGCTGCGCTCGGTTTCACATATCCTAGAAGGGTGCATGAAGGATTCATCCACTAGAGGTCTCACTACATACACACACCTTCACCCGTCCTCAGTCCACCAGAGGGAGCCCTGATTGGGATATAAAAGGGGGTGAAGGCAGGAAGTCAGTCAGTCTGAAGTCTAGAGTCTGAAGTCTGCAGTCTGAAGAGCAGAGTGAGTACAGAGCAGAGTGAGTCTGCAGAGTGAAGTGAAGCTGAGTCTGCAGAGGAGTTCTGTTCAGTCTAGCTGAGGAGTCTAGCACATCAGGCTAGAGAGCTAAGAGCGTGCCGACGCTCTGCAGAGCGGCAGAAGAGGCAGCCCACCAACTGCCAGTGTGTGTAACCTTGTGAGGGCCCAAGTAGGCCGGAGGCAAGAGGAGAGTAGAAAAGAGGCAGAGGAGCCTTTCCAGCTCACCCCAGCAAGTACAAACCGGACCCCGGGTCCGAGCCTACAGGGATCTCCACGACCCAGTAGAAGACAACCGGAATTCCTGGAGGACTACAGGTCCCAGGAGCACCATGGAGCTGATACGTAACAGGGCCAGGGGACACGGAGATACGATAAGCAGGGAAAGTGTACTCCAGGAGAAGGTCTTACCACAAGGTCAGCCGATGCAGGACAGAGACTAAGTTAGGCCCAGCTACAGGCAGGCCAGAAACTCATTACAGAAAGGCAAGGAACAGGAGGCCTTATACCTGCTCAGTGGGAGAATTTGGATGTGCACCCTTCACCCTACAGTGCTCCGGGATGTACCTGCACCATCTCCAGTAAAGGTACCAAAGTGACTTGTGTGTGTGTGTCCACCTTCTTGTTCCTACCCTGCCGGATTCCCTCCGTCCTGCATCCCTACACCTTATGCTGCCCTGAAGGCCTGCTCCACCTGTGGGGAGCGATACCACCCTAGCTGCCATAACACCGGCCTCAGTGGACTGCTGCAGCGCTGGTGATACTCACCAGACACCACAGGTGGCGTCACGATCTACTGACATTCTGCCCTGTAAATTATTATTATTATTATTATATATTTATATAGCGCCATTTATTCCATGGCGCTTTACATATGAAAAGGGGAAAAATATAGACAGATACAATAAACATGTGCTAGACAAGGGACGCTTAAGTACAGAAGGAGAGAGGACCCTGCCCGCGAGGGCTCACAGTCTACATATTCCCCTTTTTGAAGGTGAGCGCCCAAGGCCACGGACATAGCCAAGGCCACCGTGATATTCCCTATTGAGATCAACGGGCTCGGATCCGAGTTCCCCAACAGTCCCAGGGCGGCTCATCTGACTGGCGTCATGAAAAGGATTGCTTGCCCCGCAGCAACGGAAGAAGTGGTGCCCGTTACTGCCGGGTACTATGCGCTTTACTAAAAGACTGTATCTCGTATATTGGTGAAGATTTCCCACCATTGTCTGCCATTATCGTGTCACCGCGGGAAAACTAGGAGGCGTACCTGTAAAAAGCGCGCTGAGTTCTGGAAATGCCCCCACGCGCTGACGCGGCGGCAGGTCCTGACAAGGAGCTCCAGTGAACGCTCTGACATCAGAGCGCCGGCGACGCAGGTCCTTCCAGCGACTGTGCCCTGGGGAGCTGCGGCCTACAGAGGAAGGTAGGCCACGGTTCACTAGGGGGGCGCCAGGATGTCACAGCCCTCGTCCAGTGGCACGGCCCAAGCCGATAACCCTGATGATAAGCCCTCGACCGCTACCATGCCGGCGGCAGCAGTCGCCCCCTCACCTGGGCCTATGGCCCCGATAGTACCGCTGACGCTGCCATACATGCCTGGAGTAAAGTGGCTTCCCCAGTACAGCGGCAAGCCAGACACCCTGTCGGGATTCAAGTGCAAAATATGCAGCATACTGGACATGTACTCTATGTCAGATAAGCAAAGGGCTGCAGTAGTAGTGGGACAATTAACTGGCGCTGCGGAGATAGAAGCGGAAACGTGGTCGGCTGCAGACCAGGAGTCAGTGCCTGCAATTTTAATGAAGTTACAGACTGCCTTTGAGGACCGCACCGAAACAGACCTCCGAATGAGGTTCTACCAATGCTCCCGGAAATCAGAGGACAGCATGCGGGATTATGCCTGCCGTTTACAAGGGGCCCTGCGAGCTCTCTAACAGGCTAATCCCATGAGCGTCACCAATGAGAATAAAATGCTAAAGGAACAATTTGTACGGGGACTGAGGTCCCAAGCTGAAAGCAGGACTGTGCGTTGGTGGACCTTGGATCATCCAGATGCTACCTTTGATGCCCTTAAGGACATGGCTATAAAGGGACTGCAACCTCTGGAAACAGCAAATACGGCTACCCAACGATACCAGGGTGAGGCTACTCCAATGCCAGCAGCCCCCACCTTTTCCCCGCTGGTTGCTGAAGCCAAAGCGCAGGCAGCGCCCCCTACTGAGCTGGACTGTCTGCGCTCAGAAGTGCGCCAGCTGACCAAAAACCTGGCCACTGTAATGAGTGCCCTGCAACTGCAGACAGAACCAGAGACAGAAGGAAAGATCCTGCTAGTCGACTGCCCTGAGGATGTCCCCTGGATGAACCGGAGGAGGAGGACAACGCCACCCCGAGGAAGGACCAACGACCAGCGCCATCCTCACCGAGGGATCGTCTGCTACCGCTGCCAGAAGGAAGGTCACACCGCACGCCAGTGTCCTTTAAACGAGCAAACCCTGGGTCCGAGGGCCAGCACCCAGGAATAGACTCATCAGGCCCCTCAGACTGGCACCGCAGGTTTGTGGGAGGAAGACCTTTCCTGTCCATCATACTGGATGGGATCGCAATACTTGCCCTGCTGGACACCGGATCCCAGGTAACCGTCATACCTGATATCCTTTATAACCGTTACTGGTCTATGGACAACCTCTAACCCCCAATCCCTGACTTTGCCGTATACGCCTCTAACGGCCTCCCTCTTGACTTACTGGGGCAAAGAACGTAGACGTAAAGGTGGGAAGGGTGGAGTTAAAGGACCAGGGACTTATTGTAGTAAAAACTGTTAATGAGGAAAATGGACTGAATGTGGTTCTAGGTACTAACATTATTAGTAACTGTTTGGAGGAGGTTGTGTTTTTACTCCAACAGCTCGCCGATGTTGCCAGACCAAAGCAAAAGGGAGCGATCCAGAAGGAGATCTGAACCCTGATGTGCCAGCAGCAAGTGAAACTGACCGGTGGTGAGATTGGTAATGTACGGGTGACAGACCCAAACCCCATTGTGATACCCCCAATGAGTGACATGCTTATTTGGTGTAGAGCAGCAATAGGTCTGAAAGGACAGAACTACCAAGCAGTAGTAGAGCCCCATTGTTCAGAGCACAGACCTACACTCTTAACTGCCAGAGGGATAGTGGATGTACATAATGGGAGGGTGCCAGTGCGTCTTCTCAACTGGGGAGAGGATGAAGTCAAATTACCACGTTATGCCACTGTTGCTAAGTTACATGCTGTGGATAATAACTCCATTCACACGACGGAGTCCTTAACCTCCCCACAACCAGTGGAGGATAACGGTCCGACCACCAGGGTAGAGGATTGGTGTCAACAGCTCCATGTCGGAACGGACACCACTCCAGCCCACCAGAAACAGGGTGTACATCGGGTGGTCCAGGAATATGCACAGGTATTCAGCAAACACCCACTTGACTTTGGGAAAATTAAGGGAGTGCAACATCACATCCCCACAGGCAGTCATCCTCCCATTAAAGTACGGTAAAGGCCTATACCACCAGCACACTACCAGAAAGCCAAGGAGATGTTGCAGGACATGAAAGAGGCAGGGGTAATAAGGGATAGTTGTAGTCCCTGGGCAGCACCTCTAGTCCTGGTCAGGAAAAAGGATGGAAGCATGAGAATGTGTGTAGATTACAGACAAGTAAATCGCATTACACATAAAGATGCATACCCTTTACCACGCATTGAGGAATCCTTAGCTGCTTTAAAGTCTGCTAATTACTTTTCCACCCTTGACCTCACTAGTGGGTACTGGCAAGTAGCTGTGGCTGAGAAGGATTGGGAGAAGACGGCCTTCACCCCCCCCGATGGGACTCTGTGAGTTCGACAGAATGCCGTTTGGACTCAGCAGTGCCCCTGGAACGTTCCAGAGAGTGATAGAGAGCTGCCTGGGACACCTCAACTTCGAGACTGTGTTACTATACCTGGACGACGTAATTGAGTACTCCAAAACGTATGAAGATCACTTGAAGCACCTGGCGGAGGTATTCGAGTCACTGTCCCAGTATGGGATCAAACTGAAGCCTTCAACGTGCCACCTGCTCAAACAAAAGGTACAGTACCTTGGACATATTGTCAGCTCAGAGGGAGTAGCGCCCGACCCCGAGAAGGTCAC
This sequence comes from Oophaga sylvatica, assembly GCA_033576555.1. Lineage (NCBI taxonomy): Eukaryota > Metazoa > Chordata > Amphibia > Anura > Dendrobatidae > Oophaga > Oophaga sylvatica. Next base: position 21,495 of record JARQOD010001319.1, read on the forward strand.
CGCCATCCAGAAGTGGCCGGAGCCGAAGAACCCTTAAAGAGGTGCATCAGTTCCTGGGACTGACAGGATACTACCGGAGGTTTGTAAAGGACTACACTAAGAATGCAGCGCCTCTGCAAGACCTTTTGTTGGGACAGTCCCTCAAGAGCAGAAATTCTCCGTTCCACTGGGGTAAAGAACAGGCTGAAGCATTCAAAGAAATGAAGGAGATCCTGACAGGTGATGAGATCCTAGCCTACCCTGACTAAAGCCAACCGTTCCTGCTGTATAGGGATGTCAGCAACGAAGGATTGGGAGCTGTCCTAAGTCAGAAGCAAAATGGCCTAGAGAAAGTCATTGCATATGCAAGCAGGAAGCTCCGCCCGACCGAGAGAAACCCAGAGAACTACAGCAGCTTCAATTGGAGTTACTGGCGCTGGTCTGGGCCATTACTGAAAGGTTCAAGCACTACCTAGCCTCCAGCAAGTTCACTGCCTACACTAATAATAACCCCTTAACGCATCTGGAAACAGCCAGACTGGGAGCCATGGAGCAACGATGGATGGCTCGGCTGTCAAACTATCGATTCACCATCAAGTACCGGGCGGGCCGCAAAAACGTCAACACTGATGCCCTGTCCAGGATGCCTCACCAGTCGGACACAGAAGAGGAAGTGGATGACCTGGAGGAGATTGAACTACCTGCCTTTCACAGGAATGGGATGAGCCTCGAGCAACGAGCCTTCAGGAGGCAGCGTGGTAAGTCGTTAAACCCTTTACCTCACCACAGCTGGAAGGAGACCCAGAACAGTGACCCGGTTGTCAGTCGTATCAAGGAGCTGATAACTCAAGAAGGTTCCTCCTTGGAGAAGGATGCGTCTCCACAAGCAAGGCAGCTGTGGAATGAGAGAAGTCGGCTGTTTATCTACCGTGAGAAGCTGTGCCGGAGGTACGTCAATCCAAAAACCCATGAGATGGTATGGCAGATAGTAGTTCCCAGGACAGACATCCAGATGGTGTTGGAAGCCTACCACGATCAGGCGGGGCACTTTGGCTGGAAAAAGCTAGAGAATCTGTTGAAGTGTCGATTCTACTGGGTGGAATGCGCTGCTCCATTTAGAGATGGATACCTGTGATGAACGGGCACGCGGTCCGCCACAGGTAGCCCGGGGTATCATGGCTTGTGATCCCACTGCTGCCACCAATATGTGATGAACGGGCACGCGGTCCGCCACACGGTAGCCCGGGGTATCACGGCTTGTGATCCCACCGCTGCCACCAATATGTGATGAAACGGTGCACACACACGACGGCCGCTGCCGTCCGACCCAGTAAACTGCAGGGATTTATAATTATCCCACTTCCACTTAGGAACTTGCAGCTCTCTGGCGCCCCCCTTACCCTCAGGTCAGTCAGGGAACTGCACCTAGGATAATCAGTCGCCAGACGGGTCACTTGGATGTGTGCTGGCTATTGGGCACGCTGCAGTGAGGGAATTATAATTACTCCGAGCCGCAGCCGGGTAATACACTTATAAAACCCGCTCCGTCACCGCCAACGCCACCCCATAGGTCAACACTTTACACCCCTTCTTTTTAGCTGCCACCAGCTACGGCTTTTGATGAACAATTTATCAAGCGGGTCCGTAGCAACCCCAAAACAGTAGCGTAGTGCTTCAGGCACGTGCAAATTCGTTTATAGAGCAGGAGAAACAAACTAATAAATTTATAGGTTTATTCCTAAAAAACAGGCAGTGCTTATACCATATAAAAAAAAGGATGTAACAAGCTGAGGCAATATAGTTATGTACAATATGGTTACAGAAAATAAAATAGGATTAAAGATGGAAGATCAACTTACAGTTCTTAGATTATAGTAGGCAAGCCATGCGGTCGGGGGATGGGAGACACATCACAATGCATCACAGAGCTGCTTGTATCTGGTGTCCAGGGCAGATCTGAGCCAGAATACCTGGCCCCTACCTTAGAGACCTGTGGCCGTGACATCATAAACGGGTGGAGTTACCAGGGTCCTCCTCTTGCTGAAAGGTATGGTTGGAGTTCTGAAAGATTATCAGGAGCATAACTCATCCTGAGAACCTCGCAGAAGAATGGCAGACCTATCAATGATCTTACTTTGAAATGACGGTTCAAATGAGCCCACACGGGGTGGGCTAGTTTATAGGGCATCCGAGAATTCCATTTCTCGGGTTCTGTTGGAGTTACGGGTTTACCAGTACCACGGGACTGTTGCCTGTCCGGCGCATGTTTCACAACAGTACTTTCGTGTTTCTAGCGGACGCTCCCACCGTGTTATTAACCAAAACCGAATGGAGTCTCCAAGATGGCTGCTAGGGTAAGAACAGCACACGTTGCTGACAATGGGACCCCTGCTGTGAAGCGGGAAAACTCTAGCACTGGCAGCTCACATTACACTGCCTGAGTGCAGGCTGGGAGGGGGTTGGTGAGAAGTATGAGAGCTGCAGAGAGAAGGAGGGGGGCTTTGCTTTGTGGGCTTTAGTTCTGCACAGCACAAGACATGGAGCTTACAGTATTATCACACCTCCCCCTCTTAGAGGGCGCTACGGAGGCATGACCTGTCTGTAATCTGACATGCGCACCTCAGCGGGTTCGCCACGTCGTGATAACCCATCAGCATTCCCATGATCGCTGCCTTTCTTGTGTTGTACGGCAAAATCATACTGCTGCAGGGCAAGGCTCCAGCGTAGCAACCTACCATTGGTTCCGGACACTGTGTGCAGCCAGCTCAGAGGGTTGTGGTCGGTGACCACCTTGAAGGTGCGCCCGTACAGGTAGGGCTGCAAACGGTGCAGTGCCCAGACCATGGCCAGGCACTCCTTCTCATGGTGGAGTATGCCACTTCCCTTGGCAGAAGTTTCCGGCTCAGGTACAACACGGGGTGCTCCTGGTTCCCCGAATCAACCTGGCTGAGTACAGCACCGAGGCCAAATTCGCTGGCGTCAGTCTGTACCAGGAAGGGCCGACGGCTGTCGACGGCTTTCAACACTGGAGAACTGCACAGGGCTGTTTTCAAAGCTCGGAATGCCGCCTCACAGCCATCTGTCCAGCTGACGGTTTGGGGTAGACCGCCCTTGGTGAGGTCCGTCAAGGGTTTTGCAATGGCGCTATAGTTCGGTACGAAACGCCTATAGTACCCTGCAGTGCCCAGGAAGGACTTCACCTGCTTTTTGGTCCTGGGGGTGGGCCAGGACACGATCGCGTCCACTTTCTCGGGCTCTGGACTCATGGAACCCCCACCTACCCGGTGCCCCAGGTAGTGGACCTCCCTCATGCCCATCTGGCATTTTCCCGGCTTGATGGTCAGACCTGCCTGGTGAATACGCTTGAGCACCTCCTGGAGATGCTGAAGGTGTTCCTCCCAGGTGGAACTGAAGACGGCAATGTCATCCAGGTACGCCACAGCGTACTCCTCCAGTCCCTGAAGCAGGTGGTTGACCATCCGCTGAAAAGTGGCAGGGGCATTCTTCATGCCGAAAGGCATGACCGTGGACACGTACAGTCCAAAAGGGGTGATAAAGGCGGATTTCTCCTGCGCCACAGGGCTCAGGGGAATCTGCCAGTATCCCCGGCTCAAATCCATGATGGATATGTACTTGGCATTCGCCAACCGCTCCAGCAGATCCTCGATGCGTGGCATTGGGTGCGCATCAGAGGTAGTGATGGCGTTGAGCCCCCTGTAGTCCACGCAGAACCGGGTGGTCCGATCCTTTTTGGGCACGAGAACTACAGGTGAGGCCCACGCGCTTTTGGACGGCCGGATCACCCCCAGCTGCAACATCTCATGGATCTCCTGGCGCATAATCTGCTGCACCTCCTCAGAGATCCGATAAGGTGTCCGCCGTAATGGGGCATGATCCCCGGTGTCCACCTCGTGGACTGCCAACTTGGTCCTTCCGGGTCGGTTTGTGAACTCGGCCCGGAAGGGTTCCAGAGTGGTCAGCAACTGCAACCGCTGGGAGACGGTTAGCGAGGCATTTACCTCCATGTCCTCAATGGACCCATTGGCCTGGGCTTGGGCCAGCATGTCCAGGAGGGGATCCTCCTCCCCGTCCTCGGGCAGGTTGCAGACCGGTAGGACGCAGGCTTCACGTTCGTGATGGGCCTTCATCATGTTGACGTGAAAGGCCTTGCGCCTACCCCGAGTGTGGTCAAGCGTGACCACGTAGGTGGCTGGGTTGAGCTGTTGGTGCACGACGTACGGGCCTTCCCAGGCTGCCTGAAGCTTATCCTTTGGTACGGGGACCAGCACCCACACCTTTTGACCCACCTGGTAGGTCCGCTCCCGGCGTTCTGGTCGTACCAGTGCTTCTGGTCAGCCTGAGCCTGCGTCATGTTGTCATGCACCAACTGCGTCAAGGTCTGCATCTTGTCGCGGAAGCGCATGACATAATCCACGATGGACACTTCCGTGGGGTTTGGCTCATCTTCCCAGGATTCTCTTATCAACCCAAGGGGTCCCCGGACTCGCTACCATACAGGAGCTCGAAGGGGAGAACCCCGTCGAGGCCTGCGGGACTTCTCTGTAGGCAAATAGCAGGTGTGGGAGGTACCGCTCCCAATCGCGTCCCTGGGTCTCAACCAGCATGCGGAGCATCTGTTTGAGGGTACCGTTAAAGCGCTCACACAAACCATTGGTCTGTGGGTGATACGCACTCGATACCATACGCGTCACCTGCATTTTGCTGCAGAGAGCCTTCATTAGGCGAGACATAAATTGGGTCCCTTGATCGGTAAGCATCTCCCTGGGAAATCCTACCCGTGAAAAGATGGTCACCAGTGCATCTGCCACCTTATCTGCCCTAGTTGAGGACAGAGCTACCGCCTCCGGGTACCGGGTAGCGTAGTCTACCACAGTCAGGATGTATTGCTTTCCAGAGCTGCTGGGGACGGCCAGCGGGCCCACAATGTCCACCGCGATCCTCTGGAAAGGCTCCTCTATCACTGGCAACGGGATCAGGGGAGCCTTAAGAGCAGGCCCCGCCTTCCCCACTCTTTGACAGGTGATACAGGAGCGGCAGTAGTTAGTCACATCTGTCCCCATCTTGGGCCAATAGAAGTGTTGAGACAGCCGTGCCTTAGTTTTGCTAATCCCCAAGTGTCCAGCAAGTGGAATCTCATGGGCAATCCTCAACAACTCACCTCGGAACTGGTGCGGGACGACCAGCTGTTTTTCCCTCAACCACTCCTTTTGGGAGTCTCTGGGTACTGTCTCCCGGTACAACCTTCCTCGTTCCCAGAACACCCTCTCCTTATCAGTCACGGAGGTGGGCGTCTCGGCGAGGTGCCTCAAGTTCTCCAGGCTCGCATCTGAGTGCAGAGCAGCCTGGAACTCCTGGCTGGAGGCAGCCAGAAGTGACGTCAGGGTTCCTTCCTCACTGGGACCCTCTGGGACCGGCTCTGGGTCCACCTCTGGTTCAGTCTCTCCTGTAGCGGAGGAGGGTCCAGATGGCAGGGCGCTACCTGCGATCCGGGCACTCTGACTGCGGGTGACAGCAGCTACATATGCAGTCTCCCCGGGGATTTCTACAGACCCATCAGCCTGCGCTGCTATGGGCTCTACCTCCCCATCCACCCCCAACACTTCAGGAGCAGTGCTACTTATGGGCCAGTTACCTTCCTCGGTGGCACTGGTCAGTGTCATGGCTTCACCTTCCTCACGGTTCCCATGCACCTCCCCATTTCCTTGAGCACTGTCGCTTGCTCCTGCTAGGGGTTCCTCAGCCGTCTCACTCCGCAGAGCGACGTGGCTGAACGCTCCTGTACCTGTGGACACATCTACCACTTCAGAGAAAGGGTTAACAGATTCAGATGGCACAGATACATCACTATCAACATCATTCCTAGGGAAAGAAAGGTTATCGGTTGCATAATCACTTCGCAAAGCATTGGCAGGTAACACATTCAGTTTCCCATCATCATCAACATCATCATCATGGTTAACGTTAACCTTATCATCAGATTGGGAAGGGGTGTCAGGGACATAGTACGCCACCATCCTCCCCAGATCAGTCCCCAGTAAGACATCAGTGGGCAGGTTTTCGGACACCCCCACTTCCTTCACCCCGCTCCCGGCACCCCAGTCAATGAAAACTCGGGCTATCGGCAAGGGGTAGTGGACGCCCCCAATCCGGTGACAGTTAAGGTTTTCCCCGGAATCAACTCTTCAGGGGCCGCCAGTTCGGGTCGGATGAGGGTTCGTTCAGCCCCGGTGTCCTTGAGGCCTGTAGCAAGACGGGCCCCCACGCGGACGGGCTGCACGTTGTCATCAACCCTCCCCACCACACCACCCACCAAAAGAACAGAGGCGTTGGGCCCGGAGGCCTTGGCTGGGGGGTTCTTCTGCCTCTCGGACAGGTGGCGCTGATGTGACCAGTCCTTTTACAGGAGAAACACTGGCGAGGGTCTGATGTAGGCCTGGCGCTGGCAAAGGGGATAGTAGCCTCCAGAGGGACGACTGGCAGGGGCACTGGGGTTGGTTGCAGGCTTACCCCCTCCCCAGTGGGTGGTGACGGGCTTCCGCACCTCGGTTTTCCGGTTGGCCTCATAGCTGTCGGCGATCCGTGCTGTTCTGACCGCGTCCTCCGGTTCTCGGTCCAGGATGAACTGTCGGACCTCAGCTGGGCATAGATGCAGGAACTGGTCTTTGATCATCAGGTCTTTCAGCTCCTCATAGGTGTCAACTGACAGTCCATGGATCCACTGGTCAAAGTGATTCCTGAGTCCTTGCACCACATCGCTATAACTGTCATGTGGACCACGTTGGAGGTTCCGGAACTTCTTTCGGTATACCTCAGGGGTTAGCTGGTACTTGGCAATCAGGGCCTGCTTGATGGCCTCATAGTAACTGTCTTGATCTGGCGCGAGGGAAGCAAACGCCTCCAAAGCTTTGCCCTTTAGCCCGGGGGTCAAGTACCTGGCCCATTGGTCGGCAGGCAGCCGGTACTGTCTGCAGACTTTCTCAAAGGCCCGCAGAAAAGTGTCCAAGTCTCCGTCCCTTTCCAGCACGGGAAAGTGCTCCGGCCGGGGCTTGGGACTCTGAGTGCTGCTGGGCACACTGCTCTGGGCTGTGGAGGGCATTGCCCCTCGCTGGACCATCTCCAGCTCATGGGCTCTCTGCGCTTGGGCTTCCCGCTCAGCTCGGGCTCTCTCAGCCTCCCGCTCGGCTCTCTCAGCCTCTCGCTGTTTGGCCTCTCGCTGCTCGGCTCTCTCTTGAGCTTGCTGGATCAGCCTCAGGCGTTCTTCCCGGTTGTCAGCAGGGAGTCCCTCCAGGGCCGCCTGCAGGTAAGGGTCCAACCCGCCCTGGGTGTAAGCATGCAGGGTTTGGGCCTCTGCTGCAGCACCACCTTGGCTTGGGCCAGCTCCTGTGCCCGCCACACTCTGGTGCTCTTCCAGTTCCTTCAGGGCCTGGACCAGTCGGGCTTTGGTTTGGTTCTTGTGGTCAAGGCCGTAGTACACGCAGATTCCCACAAGAGTGTCCCTGTTCTGCTTTTCGAACCAACTTGCTCCTCTTGTAGCCATGGTTGCCAAATAAACGATAGGATAGAAAAACAAAGAGAAGGGAGGGGTAACCGCTAGTACACACAATTGTCTCAGGACTAATAAACACTGAGTCTGTTCTCCAAAACTTTACCTGCAGGGTCGCTGAAGAACCGTGCAAGTTTTTTAGTGAATGGAATATTGCTCAAACCGGATCACTAATGCCTATAATCCCACCGCTTGCCACCAATATGTGATGAACGGGCACGCGGTCCGCCACACGGTAGCCCGGGGTATCACGGCTTGTGATCCCACCGCTGCCACCAATATGTGATGAAACGGTGCACACACACGACGGCCGCTGCCGTCCGACCCAGTAAACTGCAGGGATTTATAATTATCCCACTTCCACTTAGGAACTTGCAGCTCTCTGGCGCCCCCCTTACCCTCAGGTCAGTCAGGGAACTGCACCTAGGATAATCAGTCGCCAGACGGGTCACTTGGATGTGTGCTGGCTATTGGGCACGCTGCAGTGAGGAATTATAATTACTCCGAGCCGCAGCCGGGTAATACACTTATAAAACCCGCTCCGTCACCGCTAACGCCACCCCATAGGTCAACACTTTACACCCCTTCTTTTTAGCTGCCACCAGCTACGGCTTTTGATGAACAATTTATCAAGCGGGTCCGTAGCAACCCCAAAACAGTAGCGTAGTGCTTCAGGCACGTGCAAATTCGTTTATAGAGCAGGAGAAACAAACTAATAAATTTATAGGTTTATTCCTAAAAAACAGGCAGTGCTTATACCATATAAAAAAAAGGATGTATAAGCTGAGGCAATATAGTTATGTACAATATGGTTACAGAAAATAAAATAGGATTAAAGATGGAAGATCAACTTACAGTTCTTAGATCATAGTAGGCAAGCCATGCGGTCGGGGGATGGGAGACACATCACAATGCATCACAGAGCTGCTATGTATCTGGTGTCCAGGGCAGATCTGAGCCAGAATACCTGGCCCCTACCTTAGAGACCTGTGGCCGTGACATCATAAACGGGGTGGAGTTACCAGGGTCCTCCTCTTGCTGAAAGGTATGGTTGGAGTTCTGAAAGATTATCAGGAGCATAACTCATCCTGAGAACCTCGCAGAAGAATGGCAGACCTATCAATGATCTTACTTTGAAATGACGGTTCAAATGAGCCCACACGCGGGTGGGCTAGTTTATAGGGCATCCGAGAATTCCATTTCTCGGGTTCTGTTGGAGTTACGGGTTTACCAGTACCACGGGACCGTTGCCTGTCCGGCGCATGTTTCACAACAGTACTTTCGTGTTTCTAGCGGACGCTCCCACCGTGTTATTAACCAAAACCGAATGGAGTCTCCAAGATGGCTGCTAGGGTAAGAACAGCACACGTTGCTGACAATGGGACCCCTGCTGTGAAGCGGGAAAACTCTAGCACTGGCAGCTCACATTACACTGCCTGAGTGCAGGCTGGGAGGGGGTTGGTGAGAAGTATGAGAGCTGCAGAGAGAAGGAGGGGGGCTTTGCTTTGTGGGCTTTAGTTCTGCACAGCACAAGACATGGAGCTTACAGTATTATCACAATACCCTGAGCAGGTGCTAACGGACCAAGGCCCAGCCTTCGAGGCCGAATTGTTCAAAGAGTTCTGCCATCTGTACGGATGTAAAAAGATAAGAACCACACCGTACCACCCACAAACCAATGGTCTCTGTGAAAAGATGAACAACATCGTCATCGACCTGCTGAAGACCTTACCACTTGAGGAGAGAAATCAGTGGCCAGACCTACTACCTGACCTGGTAGATCTGTACAATCACATACCTGTGAGTTCCACCAATTGCACCCCAGCTTACCTCATGGGGCAAGACCAGGAAAGCTGCCCATGGATCTGGAGCTTGGTGTTGTAGAGCCCGAAGCAGATGTGACCACCGAGGACTGGGATATGACCAGACTGGAACAGTACAGAAAAGTACAGACCTGCGTCAAAGACAGTCTCACTCGGGTGAGAGACAAGCAAGAGACTCGCTACAACAAGTGTGTGCCAGCAGAACCCTTCAGCCTGGTGAGGTTGTGCTGAAAAGAAAGAGGAGGATGCACAAACTCGACGATCAGTGGGAAAGAGAGCCCTACACTGTATTGAATTTAAGGTTTGATAACAGAAAAACGTGTTTAATCAGTAAAGATGGAGGGAGAACGACTACAACTGTATCCAGGGACCACCTGAAGTTGTGTCCGGATCTGTTAAAGCTCCAGGAAGAAGAGCCTTTCGTCACTCCGGAGGAACCTGAAGAGGCGGTCATACATACTGAGTTAGGAGATTTTCCAGCAGATTGGCCTCGAATTTGAGAAGCAGTATAATCCCAGTACTCCAATTCTTTCAACAGCAAGAAGAACCTGTAAGTGCTGCAGAAGAGCCGTTGCCGCAGTGGAGCCTGTTGAAGAAGAATCCCAAGAAGAAAATCCCAAGAAGAAGAATCCCAAGAAGAAGCAGAGCCAGATGGTCCAGCTAATGGTATACTTGCCAGTCCCCTAGAAAGGTTGAGGCAATTTATTAATTTACCCCCACGTAGGGCAGCCAGGGTAACTGAAAATACGAACATCAATACCTCACCGATCCCAGCACCACGTAGGTCAGTACGTAGTACCAGAGGACAACCCCTGCTAGGTATAGAGAATAGTTACCATTGGGGTACTGTATATTATTGTATCATATTGTTACTTCTATTATGTCTTGACCTAGTTGCTTATTAATTTTGTCTTTTTCTCCTAATGACAATTCAAGTGAAATGGACACTGCTCAATTGTTTTCTATTACCCTTTGAGTAACCTTTCCAAAAGAGACTCTGACTTTTTGGTTACTCATTTTTTTAACTGCTTTTGCCATGTATATATATATATATATATATATATATATATATATAGTTATTACCTTTTGCGCAACAATTCAAGTGCCCTCACCTCCCGTAAAGGGAAGATTGTAATAGTTAATTGTTCATTGTTATTGTTATTTTTGGAACAAAAATGTACTTCAGCCTGGGAGTGCTGAGCTTTACTAGGGGGGAATGTGGAGCCCAGCTGCGCTCGGTTTCACATATCCTAGATGGGTGCATGAAGGATTCGTCCACTAGAGGTCTAACTACATACACACACCTTCACCCATCCTCAGTCCACCAGAGGGAGCCCTGATTGGGATATAAAAGGGGGTGAAGGCAGGAAGTCAGTCAGTCTGAAGTCTAGAGTCTGAAGTCTGCAGTCTGAAGAGCAGAGTGAGTACAGAGCAGAGTGAGTCTGCAGAGTGAAGTGAAGCTGAGTCTGCAGAGGAGTTCTGTTCAGTCTAGCTGAGGAGTCTAGCACATCAGGCTAGAGAGCTAAGAGCGTGCCGACGCTCTGGAGAGCGGCAGAAGAGGCAGCCCACCAACTGCCAGTGTGTGTAACCTTGTGAGGGCCCAAGTAGGCCGGAGGCAAGAGGAGAGTAGAAAAGGGCAGAGGAGCCTTTCCAGCTCACCCCAGCAAGTACAAACCGGACCCCGGGTCCGAGCCTACAGGATCTCCACGACCCAGTAGAAGACAACCGGAATTCCTGGAGGACTACAGGTCCCAGGAGCACACGGAGCTGATACGTAACAGGGCCAGGGGACACGGAGATACGATAAGCAGGGAAAGTGTACTCCAGGAGAAGGTCTTACCACAAGGTCAGCCGATGCAGGACAGAGACTAAGTTAGGCCCAGCTACAGGCAGCAGGCCAGAAACTCATTACAGAAAGGCAAGGAACAGGAGGCCTTATACCTGCTCAGTGGAGAATTTGGATGTGCACCCTTCACCCTACAGTGCTCCGGGATGTACCTGCACCATCTCCAGTAAAGGTACCAAAGTGACTTGTGTGTGTGTCCACCTTCTTGTTCCTACCCTGCCGGATTCCCTCCGTCCTGCATCCCTACACCTTATGCTGCCCTGAAGGCCTGCTCCACCTGTGGGGAGCGATACCACCCTAGCTGCCATAACACCGGCCTCAGTGGACTGCTGCAGCGCTGGTGATCCTCACCAGACACCACAGGTGGCGTCACGATCTACTGACATTCTGCCCTGTAAATATTCCCCTTTTTGAAGGTGAGCGCCCAGGGCCACGGACAGAGCCGTGGCCACCGTGATATTCCCTATTGAGATCAACGGCTCGGATCCGAGTTCCCCAACAGTACCAACGCGGCTCACGTGCACCCACCTGACAGATGGCACCGGGCGACTCATGCCCACAGGGTGCACCCGCCTGACAGATGGCACCGGGCGACTCATGCCCACAGGGTGCACCCGCCTGACAGATGGCACCGGGCGACTCATGACCACAGGGTGCACCTGCCTGACAGATGGCACCAGGCAACTCATGCCCACAGGGTGCACCTGCCTGACAGATGGCACTGGGCGACTCATGCCCACAGGGTGCACCCGCCTGACAGATGGCACCGAGCAATCATGCCCACAGGGTGCACCCGCCTGACAGATGGCACTGGGCGACTCATGCCCACAGGGAGGACACGCCTGACAGATGGCACTGTGCGATTCAAGCCCACAGGGTGCACCCACCTGACAGATGGCACCAGGTGACTCATGCCCACAGAGCGCACCCGCCTGACAGATGGCACCGGGCAACTCATGCCCACAGGGTGCACCCACTGACAGATGGCACTGGGCAACTCATACCCACAGGGAGGACCCGCCTGACAGATGGTACCGGGCAACTCATGCCCACAGTGTACACCCGCCTGACTAATGGCACCGGGCAACTCATGCCCACAGGGTGCACCCGCCTGACTGATGGCACCGGGTTACTCATGCTCACAGGTAGGATCTGCCTGACAGATGGCACCGGGCAACTCATGCCCACAGGGAGGACCCTCCTGACAGATGGCACTGGGGATCTCATACCCACAGGGTTCGCCCGCCTGACAGATGGCAATGGACGACTCATACCCAGAGGGTGCAACCACCTGACAGATGGCACTGGGCGACTCATGCCCACAGGGAGCATCCGCCTGACAAATGGCACCGGGCAACTCATGCCCACAGGATGCACTCGCCTGTCAGATGGCACCGGGCGACTCATGCCCACAGGATGCATCTGCCTGACATATGGCACTGGGCGACTCATGCCCACAAAGTGCACCCGCCTGACAAATGGCACCGTGCGACTCCTGCCCACAGGGTGCACCCACCTGACAGATGGCACTGGGCGACTCATGCCCACAGGGACCGCCTGACAGATGGCATCGGGAGACTCATGCCCAGAGGGTTCACCTGCCTGGTAAATGGCACCTGGAGACTCATGCCCACAGGGTCCACCTGCCTGACTGATGGCACCGGGCAACTCATGCCCAGAGGATTCACCCGCCTGATAGATGGCACCGGGAGACTCATGCCCACAGGGTGCACTCGCCTGACAGATGGCACCGTGCGACTTATGCCCACAGGGAGCACCCGCCTGACAGATGGCACCGGGCGACTCATACCCACAGGGAGCACCTGCCTGACAGACGGCACCGGACGACTCATGCTTACAGGCAGGGTGCACCCACCTGACAGATGGCACCGGGTGACTCATTCCCACAGGGAGCACCCACCTGACAGATGGCACTGGGTGACTCATGCCCCAGAGGGTGCACTCACCTGACAGATGGCACTGGGCGACTCATGCCCACAGGGTGCACCTGCCTGACAAATGGTGTTGTAGAAATATGTATTTGTAGGCAATGTGTAGCGTCGGCGTCCCGGCCCTCTGCCAGGCAGGGACGCTGTTCCCCTTACCAGCGCTCTGCGTCCTCAGCGCCCCCAGCGTCCTCAGCGCCCCCAGCATCCTCGGCGTCCTCCTTCCACCCTGCTGGGCCCGCGCGCTCCTTCCCTGCTGCTGGACTTAGGGCGCGCGCCCGCACCCTCCCCCGCTCTTAAAGGACCGCGCGCATTTTCCAAATTAGTCTCCGGCCAATGCCGGAGGACTCCACCCTATATTAAGGGCTTCCTCCTTAATGGAGGTGCCCGAGCAATGTTGTTGTTGCACTGTATAACTCTGCTTCAGCCCTCAGCTCCTGTTTTCCAGTTGCCTGCCTGTTACCTGTCTGTTTGCTGTCTGCCATCTGACTGCAGCCCTCCCCGGAGGTTCGGACATCACCTGCAGTGATCCCGGCTATTACAGAGACTCTTGCCTGCTCACTTGGGAGCGATCATCTGCCATCCGACTGCAGCTCTATCCGACGGTTCGGACTTCATCAGCAGTGATCACCGGCTACTCTAGAGACTCTTGCCTGCTCACTTGGGAGCGATCATCTGCCATCCGACTGCAGCTTTATCCGAAGGTTCGGACATCTCCAGCAGTGATCACCGGCTACTCCAGAGACTCCTGCCTGCTCGCTTGGGAGCGATCATCTGCCATCGGACTGCAGCCTACCAGGAGGCTCCAACATCTCAGGTCGTATAAGCCTGTATATTCTGAGACTGTCCTGGTCACTTGCCGTGACAACCTGACTACCCAGAGACTGCCCTGGTCACTTGCCGTGACAACCTGTCTACCCAGAGACTGCCCTGGTCACTTGCCGTGACAACCTGTCTACCCAGAGACTGCCCTGGTCACTTGCCGTGACAACCTGTCTACCCAGAGACTGCCCTGGTCACTTGCCGTGACAACCTGCCTACCCAGAGACTGCCCTGGTCACTTGCCGTGACAACCTGCCTACCCAGAGACTGCCCTGGTCACTTGCCGTGACAACTTGCCTACCCAGAGACTGCCCTGGTCACTTCCCGTGAATTCCTGTCCGTATTCACCGGGCGCCACCTGCTCTCTTACAAGTATACTGTCTTGTATAATAAAGCTCAGTGGTTTCACCTACCAGACCCGTTACACAATGTATGACTGGCAGTTAATTAGCATCTGTTCTTCGGTGGCAGGTCTCATAAAGGTGATAGCATATATTATCCTGAGAAAGGCAGTTTTAGACCCCAGGGTGCCTTCCTGGGACACACAGAATTGGAACCATTTCACACCTCTGAATCCTTTTGAATGGAGACACCAAATTGCAGTCTGATAATTGCTATTCACTATGAGAAAGAAAGGTTACACAGAGTGTTTCGAGAAAAATAATGTATTCATTGGTAAAGTAGCCATGGTCCAGTCACAGACCAGGGTTTAGAATATTAATATGAGAGGCTGATCTAGAAATCTGATCTCCAGGTTAAATCTATAAATTAGGCCTTACACAAAGAAAGAGGGTTCACAGACTGAGGGACAACCAAGCTGATGTGATCCAGTTCATATTCATCCCCCCTCAGGGAGCAGAATACCGGACTACAAAGTTTAGATATTTCTGTTTCTCCCCTTTTATTTTTATAACTGGTTTGCATATTTGTATGTCACTTTTTATTTCCATATTTTTTATATCCTTTTATTGTAAGCACTGTACCGTTTCTATTAAAGCTTAAAACTTTAATAAGTCTGAACCTTGTATGCTCTAAAAGAATCCATAGCCTTAAGGTACTGCCACACTAAGCAATCCCGCTAGCGATCTCGTTAGCGTTGCATACTAATGAGATCGCTAGCGGGATCGTTTCTATATCGCTAAATGCGGCCACATTTAGCGATATAGTTAACGACGCTATCGCCGTTAGCGATCTTCTTAACGACTTTAGCGGTACAAAAGTACCGCTAAATCGCTAAGAAAAGGTGCCACACAGCGATTATATACTTACCCAGCGGGAGCGCCGACGAGAAAATAGGGTCCGGAACGATTCCAGCGACGAGCGAGATCACAGCAGGAAGCTCGTCGCTGGAAGCTGCCGCACTGAACAATATCGCTAACGGGATCGCTAAATAGTGACGTTTTTTAGCGATCTCGTTAGCGATATTGTTTAGTGTGGCATACCCTTTAGAGTGTGTGATCCTGGTGATTGGCAGACAGTAGTAGTAGTACTTCCGGGACTGATCGCCCGTGTGTTCGGTGAGTGGTGGCAGCGTGTATGAAGCGGGGTGTGTGGTCTGTGTCAGGGTGTGATTTATGCTCCCATTGCAGTATAGGACAGAGGTTGAATGCTGGTCTGAGTGAGAGGAGATAGATTAACCCTTGCAGGCGCAACCCCAAGTCACGTGCTGATAAGCGGGTATGTAACAGATGGCACCGGGCGACTCATGCCCAGAGGGTGCACCCACCTGACAGATGGCACAGGAGGCGACTCCTGCCCAGAGGGGGAGCCTGAGGCTACAGGGTCCATTATCTGCCTCGCACCCGCCATGCCTGTGTAGAGCACTGAAGTACTCTGCCATTTGAAGCACACTTGATATGAGAGCGACGCAGGAGAGATATCAGGGCGTCCACGTGAATTTACCCAGGAAATTTAATTTACATCAGGTTTATTCTATGTGAACAGAGCACACAATTTTTTTCTCGTCAGGATGCTGAGACGTTCGACGGCCGGGACGTGTTCACACAGAAAGTGCCGGTGCAGAATGAAGGAGGAAAAGAAAACAACACTGCGGCAATGGAGGCCGGAGGAGGCCAGTGGGGTCTCGGCGGTGGGAGCAGACAGTAAGGTCAGGGTAACATTTATTTTTACTTTTTAACCCTTCGATTGATTATGCTCCGGAGTCTGAAGAGAACGCAGAGGATGATACAGAACATGCAATTGGAATTGAACACATTTGTTTATAATCTAATTTCTTACCAAATTCCAGTAAAATAAGAAATTAGAATTTGTGCAGCTTGGCTCGTCACCAGTGAAATCATTGGACAAATGGCTTCTGAACTTGTGCTGTATGTTGACTGGACCTGTGACCGCTGCGTTGCGGTTTTCTCTCAGTGATATGATTTTTCTTTATAAGTAAAGTTAAGGAACATCAAATCGATTATGGAGGCTTCTGTGGATATCTAATTTAATGCTCTAGACTGTAGTAACATCCCACACAGTAATAGCGCCCCATTGTGCCTCCACCTAGTAATAGTGCCCCATCGTGTCTCCACATAGTACAGTCATGGCCAAAAGTTTTGAGAATGACACAAATATTAATTTTTACAAAGTCTACTGCTTCACTTTTTCTAATGGCAATTTGCATATACTCCAGAATGTTATAAAGAGTGATCAGCTTAACAGCAATTACTTGGAAAGTCAATATTTGGCTAGAAAATGAACTTTATCCCCCAAAACATATTTCAACATCATTGCAGCTGTTATAACCCTCTTGTTAGGTTTTGTTTCACTTTGCTGGTCACATGACATTTTTTCCCTATTTAGTCTGGCTCCGCCCTTCTGGCCTTGCTGGACTTCATTGTATTATCTACTCTTAAGCTAGCCGGGTGCTTAGGTGCCTTACTCTGTCAGTTTTGCTAGATCTTAGTATCTCTTAGTATTTGTTTTCTGTTTTATTTTTCCCTGCTACAATTTCTGTTAGGAGGTGTCCACCTTTTCTCCCAGTCCCTAGATCTTGTAGGGATTCCTCCCTCGCAACTATAGGTCTTCGTTCAGACTAGCTGAGGACTTTAGCGGGTCTGGTCGCAGGATCAGGTTCCCCGTTACATCGTAGGGATCCAGCTCAGTCCTATTGTAGGGACAGAATTCCCATCTTTCCTTAGTGCTTGTAGCAGATCATAACAGTAAGTCCAGCCCAAAGAAAAAAAAAAAAAAATCTCTAAGGAAAGATTTTCTGTTTTCCATCATGGTGTCGGTTCGGGATTTGGCTGAACGCCTGCAGGGTCTCTCTCTGGAGGTGGCTGAAATCCAGCAACACGTGAGTAGTTGTTCTGGAGCACATTTCGTGGAGCCAAAGGTACGTTTGCCTGATTTATTTTTTGGTGAACAACAAGATTTTTTTTCTTTTAAAAATGCTTGCTTGTTGTATTTCCGTTTGAGACCCAGATCCTCTGGTGATGAATCACAGCGCATAGGGTTCATAATGTCACTTTTGCGCAAAGAACCTCAGGACTGGGCCTTTTCTCTGCAGCCTAGTGATCCATGCTTTATATCAGTGGATAGTTTTTTTTCTGCTTTGGGGTTGTTATATGACGATCCGGATCGTGTTTCATCAGCTGAGACAGAATTGAGACGTTTGAGACAGGGATCAGGTAATGTGGAAAAATATTGTACTCACTTCCGAAGGTGGTCCACTCAGGTGGGCTGGAACGATTCAGCTTTGAAAAGTTTATTTCTTGCAGGGTTAAGTGAAAGGGTTAAAGATTTGCTGATTGCTTATCCTATACCTGGTAACTTGCAAGAGGCTATGCAATTAGCCATACGGGTGGATAGGAGACTGCGTGCAAGGGTTAATGAGAGTAAATCTGCCTTGTCAGCTCCAAGTTTGGAGAAGGAATGTACTGACATTGCAGAGCCGATGGAAATTGGAGCAATGACACCTCACTCTCGGGAAAAAGAACGCAGATTTGCTAAGGGCTTGTGTTTCTACTGTGGTAAATCTGAGCATTTCATTAAGAACTGTGCGCTTCGAATGAATAAAGAGAAAAAAAAAATGAGGTCAGTTTCGCCCGTATAGCTTGTTTAAACAATAAAGGTGTCTTTCTTTCTGCTACCACTGCTGGTGAGGAGGAATTAATGGAGTTTCGGGTATTTGTGGATTGTGGTTCAACTCTCAATGTGATTGATGGGAAATTTTTGGAAAAACTAAAATTAAAACCCAAACTTCTGTCTTCCCCTATTAATGTGGTGTCTGTGGATGGTTCTCACTTGAAAAATGTTACTCACCATATCTGTGAATTTCCTCTTACTATTAATGGTGTTCATCAAGAGAATTTGGATTTGGTAGTTTTGAATAATTTGCCCTCACCGGTGATTTTGGGGTTACCCTGGTTAAAATTGCACAATCCGGTACTGGATTGGTCTACCAATGAAATTAAGTCCTGGAGTCCTAAGTGTTATGACAAGTGTTGTAAGGGGCGTATTGCTGCTGTAGTTAAGGGGGAGTTACCTGTACCTATTCAGGATTTTTGGAAAGTTTTTTCTGATAAGGAATCGCAGGTATTGCCTCCTCATAGAGATTATGATTGTGCAATTGAATTTGTCCCTGGAGCGACTCTTCCTAAAAGTCGTTTATTTAATTTGACTATTCCTGAGAGAAAGGCTTTGGAGGAATACATACAGACAAGCTTGGCCGCCGGTCATATTAGGCCTTCCAAATCTCCTGTGGCGGCTGGATTTTTTTTGTTAAAAAAAGGACGGCGGTTTACGGCCTTGTCTAGACTTTCGTGAGATTAATAAGATTACTGTACGCAATCCTTACCCACTGCCATTGATTCCTGATTTGTTTAACCAGTTAGTGGGGGCCAAGTGGTTCTCGAAAATTGATCTTCGAGGGGCATACAATTTGTTGCGCATGAAGGAGGGGGATGAATGGAAGACTGCGTTTAACACTCCACTGGGTCATTTTGAGAATCTGGTCATGCCCTTTGGACTTTCCAGTGCTCCGGAATTTTTTCAGAATCTTATTAATGACATCCTTAGACCTTTGATCGGCAGAAGTGTGGTTGTGTATTTGGATGACATTTTGATTTATTCACCGGATTTGGAGTCTCATTGGAGGAGTGTGCGTGAAGTATTACAGTTACTGAGTGATAATTCACTTTTTGCCAAACTAGAAAAATGTGAGTTCGCTGTACAGAGACTTAGTTTTTTGGGCTACATTGTCTCCAGTGAAGGTTTTGAGATGGACCCGGTGAAAGTGCAAGCTGTGCAGGATTGGCCTAGACCTATTGGTGTGAAATCAATACAGAGGTTTTTGGGGTTCGCCAATTATTATAGAAAATTCATAAAAGATTTTTCTGTGATTGCCAAACCTCTGACCGATCTCACCAGGAAAGGTGCTGATGCGGTTCAGTGGACTACTGAGGCCATTGAGGCTTTTGTGTTGCTAAAGGAGAAGTTCAGCTCTGCTCCCATCCTTACGCAGCCTGATGTGACTAAACCATTTTTGGTTGAGGTTGATGCTTCTTCTGTGGGGGTCGGCGCGGTGTTGTCTCAGGAAAAGACGGATGGAGTACATCCCTGTGCGTTTTTTTCAAAGAAATTTTCTGAGTCTGAACTAAATTATGATATCGGTAATCGGGAATTGTTGGCAATTAAACTCGCATTTGAACACTGGCGTCATTTTTTGGAAGGAGCGGAATTTCCCATTCAAGTCTTCACCGATCATAAAAATCTGATCTACCTTGATGCTGCCAAACGCTTGAATGCCCGTCAGGCTAGGTGGGCACTGTTTTTCTCACGGTTTAATTTTACCGTTACTTACATCCCAGGTACTAAAAATGTTAAAGCTGATGCTTTGTCTCGCAGCTTTTCTCCTATGGTGGGTACTGAGGAGGAGGAAAACATTTTGCAAGAGGGGGTTGTTATTGCTGTTTTGGACTCCGTGTTGGAAGATGAGATTCTTAAAGCACAGGAGAATGCCCCATCTAACACGCCGCATGGGAGGTTGTTTGTGCCTTTTACCCTGAGGAGAGATTTGTTTGATGAATGTCATGACTCTCGGTTGGCAGGTCATCCTGGAATCTCTGAGACCAAGAGACTTGTGGGTCGCAGCTTTTGGTGGCCTGGATGGCAGAAGGAAGTCATTAAGTGGGTGCGTCAATGCACTGTGTGTGCTAGATCTAAGTCTTCTCATTCTCCTGCTGCGGGGTTGCTTTGCCCTCTGGAGGTTCCTAGTGCACCTTGGACACATTTGGCTATGGACTTTATTACTGACCTTCCCCCCTCTGAGGGTTTCACTGTCATCTGGGTGGTCGTGGACCGTTTTAGCAAGATGTGTCACTTGGTTCCTTTCATCAAACTGCCCTGCGCTAAAGGTACTGCCACACTAAACAAGATCGCTAACGATCACGATAACGACGCATACTAATGAGATCGTTGGTTGTGATCGTTTTAATGTCGCTAGTAGCTGCCAAACTGGACGATTTAATTAACGACGCATCAGCAGTAGCGATCTTTTTAACGACTTTGGCGGTCGTTGGGACGTGCCACACTTGCATATACTGTGAAAGATCACGACCTCGATAGGCGTGACTGAGCGCCCTTTTGCACGCCCCTCAT
Source organism: Oophaga sylvatica (assembly GCA_033576555.1). Lineage (NCBI taxonomy): Eukaryota > Metazoa > Chordata > Amphibia > Anura > Dendrobatidae > Oophaga > Oophaga sylvatica. Next base: position 42,078 of record JARQOD010001319.1, read on the forward strand.
CACAGATTGGTGGTCACTATTTACCTCATAAATACTTATCACAGCTCTCCCGCTTTGTGATTGGATGACCGCGTCATAAAAGACCACGTATCTGCACTCCTCTCCATTGCTCTCGAGCAGAAGCGGTTCTTTCAAATCTCCAGCATCGTTCCAGTGTGTCCTGCTAGCCTTTGTAGTTACTGCGATCCATTTGTGCCACTATTGCTGTTGCTGTGTTCCGGTCTACGACGGTTTTTCTGCGATCCAGTCTCTGACGTTATATCCTCTGCGATCCAGTCTCTGGCGTGATCCAGTTTGTGATCCAGTTTGTGACGCTATTTTCCCTGTTTCTTTTTTCTCCAGAATCACAACTTGTGTAAGGTAGGTATTATTTTTGTCACATTTCATTTTTATTTTAACTTTAATTTTACAGATCCATGTTTAGATCTCTGCTTTTGTAAACCATTGTCGTTCATCAAATTTTTTTTTTTTGCCATTGTTTGTTTTGTTCTGGCCACCAAACACACCAACCACCATTTTGTGATCCCTGCTGTGTTCCATGTTGTAGGCTATAAACATTTTATTTTATTTAACCATTCTGGCGTTCTCACATAATAATATTTTTTATTACAGATGGCTGATAAACAAGATTTTTTGCGGAATTTATTGAGCTCTACCGCTCCATGCCGTGCCTATGGAGAATAAAATCACCAGATTACTGTAACAGGCTTAAAAAGAATGACGCATGCCAAAAACTGGTGGAGATGTGCAAGAGCCGTTACCCCGATGAACCTGCGGATGTGTCATCGGTCAAAAAACGCATACAGGCCCTCCGCACAGTGTATAAAAAAGAGCTCAATAAAGTTATAAATTCCACCAAATCTGGAGCGGGGGCCGATGATGTTTATGTCCCCCAACTGTGGTACTTTGATCTGTTCGAGTTCACAAGGGACCAAGAAGTACCCAGAGAAGGGACATCCATGTCGGATCTAGACCCAGTGATCCAGCCGGACTCCCCTGTCATACATGTAAGTACCTTTGTATTACAACACATTTTAATGTACATGCCAAAGTGGGCTTAAATTTAAAATATATAATTGTGAAATGTAGATAAAATGGCAGAATATATCCCTTCATGTACTGATAATTTATCTAGCTCAACGGTTGAGGCCTATCCATTTACAAGTGTCATTTTCACATTTTTGCTGTATATGGGTGTAGTAAATAGCTTTGTCTTTACAAGGTGTACAATAATAAATTATATTGTGGTACCGTGTTAGCCAGAAAAATCGATGTGAATACTTTTCCGTCAAATTATGACAAGAGCATTCTTAAAGTGATACCTTTATTGGCTAACCAGAAAATTATATGTTCGCTAGCTTTCAGAGCGCACAGGCTCCTTGTTCAGGCAAGATTACATTTGGAATAATTACATTATAAAGGTATCACCTTAAGAATGCTCTTGTCATAATTGGACAGAAAAGTATTCACATCGATTTGTCTTTACAAGTGTCGTTTTCACATTTTTGCTGTGTGAAGATTAATTTCTTTGTATTTGTGATTTACCATTTGTTTTTTGTTCATGCAGGACACAGAAGAGTCCGTCTCCACACCTGCAACAGAACAAGACAGCATGCCGTTGATCGAAGATGAAGAAGAGACACCATCCTCATCTGTGCGGCGCCGGCTTTCACCTTCAGGAAGGAAAAGGAAGGCTCCCACCACCTCGGCTACTCCTGAATTGGTGGAAATTGCAAAAAAAGTGCTAACAGCAGAAAAAGAACCTAAAATAACAGGGTTTGCATATTTTGCGAATGAGAGGCTCCCTACTCTGGATCCTGTTCAGCGGCTTCATGCAGAGAGACTCATGTTTGAGGTACTGACTCAAGCCTCTTTTGGAAACCTGGATAACAGATATGTCGTCATGCCAAGACCGCAGTACCCGGACTACTCGTGGCAGCACAATCCTGTGCCGAACCCAATTGGGCAAAATCCTGCAAACCCAAACGTTGGTGCTCCCCCTTATTGTAATACACCGCAGAGGCAGCATCCTGTGCCAACCCAAACGTTGGTGCTCCCCCTTATTTTTATACACCGCAGAGGCAGCGTGGTAATGGCAACGATCCCTCTTACCAGCAGATGTAGTTTTTAAAATGTTTTCCCAAATTTTTTTTTTGTTGTCTATATTTTTTTAAAGTTACCTTTCTTAATAAAAATCTTATTTATCTAATGAATTGTGGTCTTTTATTCTTATGTGATGTCTACTATTAAAATGTTGTATTTTTATTACATCTACTTGTCACACACGGGGTCATGGTACTACCAGCTATCATAGGTGTTCCATCATAGGGAAAAAAATTCTAAAATTAACATTTCTTTTAAGGCCTGGTCACACTCGCGCCTGAAAATCCTAATATCTAAAAAAATAATACACCAACCTGCGTAGTTTAACGGGAATTTGAAATATATATTATATCAGGTAAGTTTTTTGTAGTTTTGTAAATAATTAAAATTTAATGAAAAATAAAATGAACATAATAAAATAAAAAATTATTTCAAATATAACCTACCAAATTATTTACAAAAAAATAAATTAAAGAGGG
>JARQOD010001319.1:44759-101767 GCA_033576555.1 Oophaga sylvatica
CCCCCTCCCAGCCTGCACTCAGGCAGTGTAATGTGAGCTGCCAGTGCTAGAGTTTTCCGCTTCACAGCAGGGTCCCATTGTCAGCAACGTGTGCTGTTCTTACCCTAGCAGCCATCTTGGAGACTCCATTCGGTTTTGGTTAATAACACGGTGGGAGCGTCCGCTAGAAAAACAAAGTACTGTTGTGAAACATGCGCCGGACAGGCAACGGTCCCGTGGTACTGGTAAACCGTAACTCCAACAGAACCCGAGAAATGGAATTCTCGGATGCCCTATAAAACTAGCCCACCCGCGTGTGGGCTCATTTGAACCGTCATTTCAAAGTAAGATCATTGATAGTCTGCCATTCTTCTGCGAGGTTCTCAGGATGAGTTATGCTCCTGATAATCTTTCAGAAACTCCAACCATATCTTTCAGCAAGAGGAGGACCCTGGTAACTCCACCCCGTTTATGATGTCACGGCCACAGGTCTCTAAGGTAGGGCCAGGTATTCTGGCTCAGATCTGCCCTGGACACCAGATACATAGCAGCTCTGTGATGCATTGTGATGTGTCTCCCATCCCCGACCGCATGGCTTGCCTACTATGATCTAAGAACTGTAAGTTGATCTTCCATCTTTAATCCTATTTTATTTTCTGTAACCATATTGTACATAACTATATTGCCTCAGCTTGTTACATCCTTTTTTTTATATGGTATAAGCACTGCCTGTTTTTTAGGAATAAACCTATAAATTTATTAGTTTGTTTCTCCTGCTCTATAAACGAATTTGCACGTGCCTGAAGCACTACCTACTGTTTTGGGGTTGCTACGGACCCGCTTGATAAATTGTTCATCAAAAGCCGTAGCTGGTGGCAGCTAAAAAGAAGGGGTGTAAAGTGTTGACCTATGGGGTGGCGTTGGCGGTGACGGAGCGGGTTTTATAAGTGTATTACCCGGCTGCGGCTCGGAGTAATTATAATTCGCTCACTGCAGCGTGCCCAATAGCCAGCACACATCCAAGTGACCCGTCTGGCGACTGATTATCCTAGGTCAGTTCCCTGACTGACCTGAGGGTAAGGGGGGCGCCAGAGAGCTGCAAGTTCCTAAGTGGAAGTGGGATAATTATAAATCCCTGCAGTTTACTGGGTCGGACGGCAGCGGCCGTCGTGTGTGTGCACCGTTTCATCACATATTGGTGGCAGCGGTGGGATCACAAGCCGTGATACCCCGGGCTACCGTGTGGCGGACCGCGTGCCCGTTCATCACATATTGGTGGCAGCAGTGGGATCACAAGCCGTGATACCCGGGCTACCGTGTGGCGGACCGCGTGCCCGTTCATCACATATTGGTGGCAAGCGGTGGGATTATAGAGCATTAGTGATCCGGTTTGAGCAATCATTCCATTCACTAAAAAACTTGCACGGTTCTTCAGCGACCCTGCAGGTAAAGTTTTGGAGAACAGACTCAGTGTTTATTAGTCCTGAGACAATTGTGTGTACTAGCGGTTACCCCTCCCTTCTCTTTGTTTTTCTATCCTATCTTTTATTTGGCAACCATGGCTACAAGAGGAGCAAGTTGGTTCGAAAAGCAGAACAGGGACACTCTTGTGGGAATCTGCGTGTACCACGGCCTTGACCACAAGAACCAAACCAAAGCCCGACTGGTCCAGGCCCTGAAGGAACTGGAAGAGCACCAGAGTGTGGCGGGCACAGGAGCTGGCCCAAGCCAAGGTGGTGCTGCAGCAGAGGCCCAAACCCTGCATGCTTACACCCAGGGCGGGTTGGACCCTTACCTGCAGGCGGCCCTGGAGGGACTCCCTGCTGACAACCGGGAAGAACGCCTGAGGCTGATCCAGTAAGCTCAAGAGAGAGCCGAGCAGCGAGAGGCCAAACAGCGAGAGGCTGAGAGAGCCGAGCGGGAGGCTGAGAGAGCCCGAGCTGAGCGGGAAGCCCAAGCGCAGAGAGCCCATGAGCTGGAGATGGTCCAGCGAGGGGCAATGCCCTCCACAGCCCAGAGCAGTGTGCCCAGCAGCACTCAGAGTCCCAAGCCCCGGCCGGAGCACTTTCCCGTGCTGGAAAGGGACGGAAACTTGGACACTTTTCTGCGGGCCTTTGAGAAAGTCTGCAGACAGTACCGGCTGCCTGCCGACCAATGGGCCAGGTACTTGACCCCCGGGCTAAAGGGCAAAGCTTTGGAGGCGTTTGCTTCCCTCGCGCCAGATCAAGACAGTTACTATGAGGCCATCAAGCAGGCCCTGATTGCCAAGTACCAGCTAACCCCTGAGGTATACCGAAAGAAGTTCCGGAACCTCCAACGTAGTCCACATGACAGTTATAGCGATGTGGTGCAAGGACTCAGGAATCACTTTGACCAGTGGATCCATGGACTGTCAGTTGACACCTATGAGGAGCTGAAAGACCTGATGATCAAAGACCAGTTCCTGCATCTATGCCCAGCTGAGGTCCGACAGTTCATCCTGGACCGAGAACCGGAGGACGCGGTCAGAACAGCACGGATCGCCGACAGCTATGAGGCCAACCGGAAAACCGAGGTGCGGAAGCCCGTCACCACCCACTGGGGAGGGGGTAAGCCTGCAACCAACCCCAGTGCCCCTGCCAGTCGTCCCTCTGGAGGCACTATCCCCTTTGCCAGCGCCAGGCCTACATCAGACCCTCGCCAGTGTTTCTCCTGTAAAAGGACTGGTCACATCAGCGCCACCTGTCCTGAGAGTCAGAAGAACCCCCCAGCCAAGGCCTCCGGGCCCAACGCCTCTGTTCTTTTGGTGGGTGGTGTGGTGGGGAGGTTGATGACAACGTGCAGCCCGTCCGCGTGGGGGCCCGTCTTGCTACAGGCCTCAAGGACACCGGGGCTGAACGAACCCTCATCCGACCCGAACTGGCGGCCCCTGAAGAGTTGATTCCGGGGAAAACCTTAACTGTCACCGGGATTGGGGGCATCCACTACCCCTTGCCGATAGCCAGAGTTTTCATTGACTGGGGTGCCGGGAGCGGGGTGAAGGAAGTGGGGGTGTCCGAAAACCTGCCCACTGATGTCTTACTGGGGACTGATCTGGAGGAGTGGTGGCGTACTATGTCCCTGACACCCCTTCCCAATCTGATGATAAGGTTAACGTTAACCATGATGATGATGTTGATGATGATGGGAAACTGAATGTGTTACCTGCCAATGCTTTGCGAAGTGATTATGCAACCGATAACCTTTCTTTCCCTAGGAATGATGTTGATAGTGATGTATCTGTGCCATCTGAATCTGTTAACCCTTTCTCTGAAGTGGTAGATGTGTCCACAGGTACAGGAGCGTTCAGCCACGTCGCTCTGCGGAGTGAGACGGCTGAGGAACCCCTAGCAGGAGCAAGCGACAGTGCTCAAGGAAATGGGGAGGTGCATGGGAACCGTGAGGAAGGTGAAGCCATGACACTGACCAGTGCCACCGAGGAAGGTAACTGGCCCATAAGTAGCACTGCTCCTGAAGTGTTGGGGGTGGATGGGGAGGTAGAGCCCATAGCAGCGCAGGCTGATGGGTCTGTAGAAATCCCTGGGGAGACTGCATATGTAGCTGCTGTCACCCGCAGTCAGAGTGCCCGGATCGCAGGTAGCGCCCTGCCATCTGGACCCTCCTCCGCTACAGGAGAGACTGAACCAGAGGTGGACCCAGAGCCGGTCCCAGAGGGTCCCAGTGAGGAAGGAACCCTGACGTCACTTCTGGCTGCCTCCAGCCAGGAGTTCCAGGCTGCTCTGCACTCAGATGCGAGCCTGGAGAACTTGAGGCACCTCGCCGAGACGCCCACCTCCGTGACTGATAAGGAGAGGGTGTTCTGGGAACGAGGAAGGTTGTACTGGGAGACAGTACCCAGAGACTCCCAAAAGGAGTGGTTGAGGGAAAAACAGCTGGTCGTCCCGCACCAGTTCCGAGGTGAGTTGTTGAGGATTGCCCATGAGATTCCACTTGCTGGACACTTGGGGATTAGCAAAACTAAGGCACGGCTGTCTCAACACTTCTATTGGCCCAAGATGGGGACAGATGTGACTAACTACTGCCGCTCCTGTATCACCTGTCAAAGAGTGGGGAAGGCGGGGCCTGCTCTTAAGGCTCCCCTGATCCCGTTGCCAGTGATAGAGGAGCCTTTCCAGAGGATCGCGGTGGACATTGTGGGCCCGCTGGCCGTCCCCAGCAGCTCTGGAAAGCAATACATCCTGACTGTGGTAGACTACGCTACCCGGTACCCGGAGGCGGTAGCTCTGTCCTCAACTAGGGCAGATAAGGTGGCAGATGCACTGGTGACCATCTTTTCACGGGTAGGATTTCCCAGGGAGATGCTTACCGATCAAGGGACCCAATTTATGTCTCGCCTAATGAAGGCTCTCTGCAGCAAAATGCAGGTGACGCGTATGGTATCGAGTGCGTATCACCCACAGACCAATGGTTTGTGTGAGCGCTTTAACGGTACCCTCAAACAGATGCTCCGCATGCTGGTTGAGACCCAGGGACGCGATTGGGAGCGGTACCTCCCACACCTGCTATTTGCCTACAGAGAAGTCCCGCAGGCCTCGACGGGGTTCTCCCCCTTCGAGCTCCTGTATGGTAGGCGAGTCCGGGGACCCCTTAGGTTGATAAGAGAATCCTGGGAAGATGAGCCAAACCCCACGGAAGTGTCCATCGTGGATTATGTCATGCGCTTCCGCGACAAGATGCAGACCTTGACGCAGTTGGTGCATGACAACATGACGCAGGCTCAGGCTGACCAGAAGCACTGGTACGACCAGAACGCCCGGGAGCGGACCTACCAGGTGGGTCAAAAGGTGTGGGTGCTGGTCCCCGTACCAAAGGATAAGCTTCAGGCAGCCTGGGAAGGCCCGTACGTCGTGCACCAACAGCTCAACCCAGCCACCTACGTGGTCACGCTTGACCACACTCGGGGTAGGCGCAAGGCCTTTCACGTCAACATGATGAAGGCCCATCACGAACGTGAAGCCTGCGTCCTACCGGTCTGCAACCTGCCCGAGGACGGGGAGGAGGATCCCCTCCTGGACATGCTGGCCCAAGCCCAGGCCAATGGGTCCATTGAGGACATGGAGGTAAATGCCTCGCTAACCGTCTCCCAGCGGTTGCAGTTGCTGACCACTCTGGAACCCTTCCGGGCCGAGTTCACAAACCGACCCGGAAGGACCAAGTTGGCAGTCCACGAGGTGGACACCGGGGATCATGCCCCATTACGGCGGACACCTTATCGGATCTCTGAGGAGGTGCAGCAGATTATGCGCCAGGAGATCCATGAGATGTTGCAGCTGGGGGTGATCCGGCCGTCCAAAAGCGCGTGGGCCTCACCTGTAGTTCTCGTGCCCAAAAAGGATCGGACCACCCGGTTCTGCGTGGACTACAGGGGGCTCAACGCCATCACTACCTCTGATGCGCACCCAATGCCACGCATCGAGGATCTGCTGGAGCGGTTGGCGAATGCCAAGTACATATCCATCATGGATTTGAGCCGGGGATACTGGCAGATTCCCCTGAGCCCTGCGGCGCAGGAGAAATCCGCCTTTATCACCCCTTTTGGACTGTACGAGTCCACGGTCATGCCTTTCGGCATGAAGAATGCCCCTGCCACTTTTCAGCGGATGGTCAACCACCTGCTTCAGGGACTGGAGGAGTACGCTGTGGCGTACCTGGACGACATTGCCGTCTTCAGTTCCACCTGGGAGGAACACCTTCAGCATCTCCAGGAGGTGCTCAAGCGTATTCACCAGGCAGGTCTGACCATCAAGCCGGGAAAATGCCAGATGGGCATGAGGGAGGTCCACTACCTGGGGCACCGGGTAGGTGGGGGTTCCATGAGTCCAGAGCCCGAGAAAGTGGACGCGATCGTGTCCTGGCCCACCCCCAGGACCAAAAAGCAGGTGAAGTCCTTCCTGGGCACTGCAGGGTACTATAGGCGTTTCGTACCGAACTATAGCGCCATTGCAAAACCCTTGACGGACCTCACCAAGGGCGGTCTACCCCAAACCGTCAGCTGGACAGATGGCTGTGAGGCGGCATTCCGAGCTTTGAAAACAGCCCTGTGCAGCTCTCCAGTGTTGAAAGCCGTCGACAGCCGTCGGCCCTTCCTGGTACAGACTGACGCCAGCGAATTTGGCCTCGGTGCTGTACTCAGCCAGGTTGATTCGGTGAACCAGGAGCACCCCGTGTTGTACCTGAGCCGGAAACTTCTGCCAAGGGAAGTGGCATACTCCACCATTGAGAAGGAGTGCCTGGCCATGGTCTGGGCACTGCACCGTTTGCAGCCCTACCTGTACGGGCGCACCTTCAAGGTGGTCACCGACCACAACCCTCTGAGCTGGCTGCACACAGTGTCCGGAACCAATGGTAGGTTGCTACGCTGGAGCCTTGCCCTGCAGCAGTATGATTTTGCCGTACAACACAAGAAAGGCAGCGATCATGGGAATGCTGATGGGTTATCACGACGTGGCGAACCCGCTGAGGTGCGCATGTCGGATTACAGACAGGTCATGCCTCCGTAGCGCCCTCTAAGAGGGGGAGGTGTGATAATACTGTAAGCTCCATGTCTTGTGCTGTGCAGAACTAAAGCCCACAAAGCAAAGCCCCCCTCCTTCTCTCTGCAGCTCTCATACTTCTCACCAACCCCCTCCCAGCCTGCACTCAGGCAGTGTAATGTGAGCTGCCAGTGCTAGAGTTTTCCCGCTTCACAGCAGGGGTCCCATTGTCAGCAACGTGTGCTGTTCTTACCCTAGCAGCCATCTTGGAGACTCCATTCGGTTTTGGTTAATAACACGGTGGGAGCGTCCGCTAGAAACACGAAAGTACTGTTGTGAAACATGCGCCGGACAGGCAACAGTCCCGTGGTACTGGTAAACCCGTAACTCCAACAGAACCCGAGAAATGGAATTCTCGGATGCCCTATAAACTAGCCCACCCACGTGTGGGCTCATTTGAACCGTCATTTCAAAGTAAGATCATTGATAGGTCTGCCATTCTTCTGCGAGGTTCTCAGGATGAGTTATGCTCCTGATAATCTTTCAGAACTCCAACCATACCTTTCAGCAAGAGGAGGACCCTGGTAACTCCACCCGTTTATGATGTCACGGCCACAGGTCTCTAAGGTAGGGGCCAGGTATTCTGGCTCAGATCTGCCCTGGACACCAGATACATAGCAGCTCTGTGATGCATTGTGATGTGTCTCCCATCCCCCGACCGCATGGCTTGCCTACTATAATCTAAGAACTGTAAGTTGATCTTCCATCTTTAATCCTATTTTATTTTCTGTAACCATATTGTACATAACTATATTGCCTCAGCTTGTTACATCCTTTTTTTTATATGGTATAAGCACTGCCTGTTTTTTAGGAATAAACCTATAAATTTATTAGTTTGTTTCTCCTGCTCTATAACGAATTTGCACGTGCCTGAAGCACTACGCTACTGTTTTGGGGTTGCTACGGACCCGCTTGATAAATTGTTCATCAAAAGCCGTAGCTGGTGGCAGCTAAAAAGAAGGGGTGTAAAGTGTTGACCTATGGGGTGGCGTTGGCGGTGACGGAGCGGGTTTTATAAGTGTATTACCCGGCTGCGGCTCGGAGTAATTATAATTCCCTCACTGCAGCGTGCCCAATAGCCAGCACACATCCAAGTGACCCGTCTGGCGACTGATTATCCTAGGTGCAGTTCCCTGACTGACCTGAGGGTAAGGGGGGCGCCAGAGAGCTGCAAGTTCCTAAGTGGAAGTGGGATAATTATAAATCCCTGCAGTTTACTGGGTCGGACGGCAGCGGCCGTCGTGTGTGTGCACCGTTTCATCACATATTGGTGGCAGCGGTGGGATCACAAGCCGTGATACCCCGGGCTACCGTGTGGCGGACCGCGTGCCCGTTCATCACATATTGGTGGCAGCAGTGGGATCACAAGCCATGATACCCCGGGCTACCATGTGGCGGACCGCGTGCCCGTTCATCACAGGTATCCATCTCTAAATGGAGCAGCGCATTCCCACCCAGTAGAATCGACACTTCAACAGATTCTCTAGCTTTTTCCAGCCAAAGTGCCCCGCCTGATCGTGGTAGGCTTCCAACACCATCTGGATGTCTGTCCTGGGAACTACTATCTGCCATACCATCTCATGGGTTTTTGGATTGACGTACCTCCGGCACAGCTTCTCACGGTAGATAAACAGCCGACTTCTCTCATTCCACAGCTGCCTTGCTTGTGGAGACGCATCCTTCTCCAAGGAGGAACCTTCTTGAGTTATCAGCTCCTTGATACGACTGACAACCGGGTCACTGTTCTCGGTCTCCTTCCAGCTGTGGTGAGGTAAAGGGTTTAACGACTTACCACGCTGCCTCCTGAAGGCTCGTTGCTCGAGGCTCATCCCATTCCTGTGAAAGGCAGGTAGTTCAATCTCCTCCAGGTCATCCACTTCCTCTTCTGTGTCCGACTGGTGAGGCATCCTGGACAGGGCATCAGTGTTGACGTTTTTGCGGCCCGCCCGGTACTTGATGGTGAATCGATAGTTTGACAGCCGAGCCATCCATCGTTGCTCCATGGCTCCCAGTCTGGCTGTTTCCAGATGCGTTAAGGGGTTATTATTAGTGTAGGCAGTGAACTTGCTGGAGGCTAGGTAGTGCTTGAACCTTTCAGTAATGGCCCAGACCAGCGCCAGTAACTCCAATTGAAGCTGCTGTAGTTCTCTGGGTTTCTCTCGGTCGGGCGGAGCTTCCTGCTTGCATATGCAATGACTTTCTCTAGGCCATTTTGCTTCTGACTTAGGACAGCTCCCAATCCTTCGTTGCTGACATCCCTATACAGCAGGAACGGTTGGCTTTAGTCAGGGTAGGCTAGGATCTCATCACATGTCAGGATCTCCTTCATTTCTTTGAATGCTTCAGCCTGTTCTTTACCCCAGTGGAACGGAGAATTTCTGCTCTTGAGGGACTGTCCCACCAAAAGGTCTTGCAGAGGCGCTGCATTCTTAGTGTAGTCCTTTACAAACCTCCGGTAGTATCCTGTCAGTCCCAGGAACTGATGCACCTCTTTAAGGGTTCTTCGGCTCCGGCCACTTCTGGATGGCGGTGACCTTCTCGGGGTCGGGCGCTACTCCCTCTGAGCTGACAATATGTCCCAGGTACTGTACCTTTTGTTTGAGCAGGTGGCACTTTGAAGGCTTCAGTTTGATCCCATACTGGGACAGTGACTCGAATACCTCCGCCAGGTGCTTCAAGTGATCTTCATACGTTTTGGAGTACTCAATTACGTCGTCCAGGTATAGTAACACAGTCTCGAAGTTGAGGTGTCCCAGGCAGCTCTCTATCACTCTCTGGAACGTTCCAGGGGCACTGCTGAGTCCAAACGGCATTCTGTCGAACTCACAGAGTCCCATCGGGGGGGGTGAAGGCCGTCTTCTCCCAATCCTTCTCAGCCACAGCTACTTGCCAGTACCCACTAGTGAGGTCAAGGGTGGAAAAGTAATTAGCAGACTTTAAAGCAGCTAAGGATTCCTCAATGCGTGGTAAAGGGTATGCATCTTTATGTGTAATGCGATTTACTTGTCTGTAATCTACACACATTCTCATGCTTCCATCCTTTTTCCTGACTAGGACTAGAGGTGCTGCCCAGGGACTACAACTATCCCTTATTACCCCTGCCTCTTTCATGTCCTGCAACATCTCCTTGGCTTTCTGGTAGTGTGCTGGTGGTATAGGCCTTTACCGTACTTTAATGGGAGGATGATTGCCTGTGGGGATGTGATGTTGCACTCCCTTAATTTTCCCAAAGTCAAGTGGGTGTTTGCTGAATACCTGTGCATATTCCTGGACCACCCGATGTACACCCTGTTTCTGGTGGGCTGGAGTGGTGTCCGTTCCGACATGGAGCTGTTGACACCAATCCTCTACCCTGGTGGTCGGACCGTTATCCTCCACTGGTTGTGGGGAGGTTAAGGACTCCGTCGTGTGAATGGAGTTATTATCCACAGCATGTAACTTAGCAACAGTGGCATAACGTGGTAATTTGACTTCATCCTCTCCCCAGTTGAGAAGACGCACTGGCACCCTCCCATTATGTACATCCACTATCCCTCTGGCAGTTAAGAGTGTAGGTCTGTGCTCTGAACAATGGGGCTCAACTACTGCTTGGTAGTTCTGTCCTTTCAGACCTATGGCTGCTCTACACCAAATAAGCATGTCACTCATTGGGGGTATCACAATGGGGTTCGGGTCTGTCACCCGTACATTACCAATCTCACCACCGGTCAGTTTCACTTGCTGCTGGCACATCAGGGTTCAGATCTCCTTCTGGATCGCTCCCTTTTGCTTTGGTCTGGCAACATCGGCGAGCTGTTGGAGTAAAAACACAACCTCCTCCAAACAGTTACTAATAATGTTAGTACCTAGAACCACATTCAGTCCATTTTCCTCATTAACAGTTTTTACTACAATAAGTCCCTGGTCCTTTAACTCCACCCTTCCCACCTTTACGTCTACGTTCTTTGCCCCCAGTAAGTCAAGAGGGAGGCCGTTAGAGGCGTATACGGCAAAGTCAGGGATTGGGGGTTAGAGGTTGTCCATAGACCAGTAACGGTTATAAAGGATATCAGGTATGACGGTTACCTGGGATCCGGTGTCCAGCAGGGCAAGTATTGCGATCCCATCCAGTATGATGGACAGGAAAGGTCTTCCTCCCACAAACCTGCGGTGCCAGTCTGAGGGGCCTGATGAGTCTATTCCTGGGTGCTGGCCCTCGGACCCAGGGTTTGCTCGTTTAAAGGACACTGGCATGCGGTGTGACCTTCCTTCTGGCAGCGGTAGCAGACGATCCCTCGGTGAGGATGGCGCTGGTCGTTGGTCCTTCCTCGGGGTGGCGTTGTCCTCCTCCTCCGGTTCATCCAGGGGACATCCTCAGGGCAGTCGACTAGCAGGATCTTTCCTTCTGTCTCTGGTTCTGTCTGCAGTTGCAGGGCACTCATTACAGTGGCCAGGTTTTTGGTCAGCTGGCGCACTTCTGAGCGCAGACAGTCCAGCTCAGTAGGGGGCGCTGCCTGCGCTTTGGCTTCAGCAACCAGCGGGGAAAAGGTGGGGGCTGCTGGCATTGGAGTAGCCTCACCCTGGTATCGTTGGGTAGCCGTATTTGCTGTTTCCAGAGGTTGCAGTCCCTTTATAGCCATGTCCTTAAGGGCATCAAAGGTAGCATCTGGATGATCCAAGGACCACCAACGCACAGTCCTGCTTTCGGCTTGGGACCTCAGTCCCCGTACAAATTGTTCCTTTAGCATTTTATTCTCATTGGTGACGCTCATGGGATTAGCCTGTTAGAGAGCTCGCAGGGCCCCTTGTAAACGGCAGGCATAATCCTGCATGCTGTCCTCTGATTTCCGGGAGCATTGGTAGAACCTCATTCGGAGGTCTGTTTCGGTGCGGTCCTCAAAGGCAGTCTGTAACTTCATTAAAATTGCAGGCACTGACTCCTGGTCTGCAGCCGACCACGTTTCCGCTTCTATCTCCGCAGCGCCAGTTAATTGTCCCACTACTACTGCAGCCCTTTGCTTATCTGACATAGAGTACATGTCCAGTATGCTGCATATTTTGCACTTGAATCCCGACAGGGTGTCTGGCTTGCCGCTGTACTGGGGAAGCCACTTTACTCCAGGCATGTATGGCAGCGTCAGCGGTACTATCGGGGCCATAGGCCCAGGTGAGGGGGTGACTGCTGCCGCCGGCATGGTAGCGGTCGAGGGCTTATCATCAGGGTTATCGGCTTGGGCCGTGCCACTGGACGAGGGCTGTGACATCCTGGCGCCCCCCTAGTGAACCGTGGCCTACCTTCCTCTGTAGGCCGCAGCTCCCCAGGGCACAGTCGCTGGAAGGACCTGCGTCGCCGGCGCTCTGATGTCAGAGCGTTCACTGGAGCTCCTTGTCAGGACCTGCCGCCGCGTCAGCGCGTGGGGGCATGTCCAGAACTCAGCGCGCTTTTTACAGGTACGCCTCCTAGTTTTCCCGCGGTGACACGATAATGGCAGACAATGGTGGGAAATCTTCACCAATATACGAGATACAGTCTTTTAGTAAAGCGCATAGTACCCGGCAGTAACGGGCACCACTTCTTCCGTTGCTGCGGGGCACGCAATCCTTTTCATGACGCCAGTCAGATGAGCCGCCCTGGGACTGTTGGGGAACTCGGATCCGAGCCCGTTGATCTCAATAGGGAATATCACGGTGGCCATGGCTCTGTCCGTGGCCTTGGGCGCTCACCTTCAAAAAGGGGAATATGTAGACTGTGAGCCCTCGCGGGCAGGGTCCTCTCTCCTTCTGTACTTATGCGTCCCTTGTCTAGCACATGTTTATTGTATCTGTCTATATTTTTCCCCTTTTCATATGTAAAGCGCCATGGAATAAATGGCGCTATATAAATATATAATTAATAATAATAATAATAATAATAATAATTTACAGGGCAGAATGTCAGTAGATCGTGACGCAACCTGTGGTGTCTGGTGAGTATCACCAGCGCTGCAGCAGTCCACTGAGGCCGGTGTTATGGCAGCTAGGGTGGTATCGCTCCCCACAGGTGGAGCAGGCCTTCAGGGCAGCATAAGGTGTAGGGATGCAGGACGGAGGGAATCCGGCAGGGTATGAACAAGAAGGTGGACACACACACAAGTCACTTTGGTACCTTTACTGGAGATGGTGCAGGTACATCCCGGAGCACTGTAGGGTGAAGGGTGCACATCCAAATTCTCCCACTGAGCAGGTATAAGGCCTCCTGTTCCTTGCCTTTCTGTAATGAGTTTCTGGCCTGCCTGTAGCTGGGCCTAACTTAGTCTCTGTCCTGCATCGGCTGACCTTGTGGTAAGACCTTCTCCTGGAGTACACTTTCCCTGCTTATCGTATCTCCGTGTCCCCTGGCCCTGTTACGTATCAGCTCCGTCGTGCTCCTGGGACCTGTAGTCCTCCAGGAATTCCGGTTGTCTTCTACTGGGTCGTGGAGATCCCTGTAGGCTCGGACCCAGGGTCCGGTTTGTACTTGCTGGGGTGAGCTGGAAAGGCTCCTCTGCCCCTTTTCTACTCTCCTCTTGCCTCCGGCCTACTTGGGCCCTCACAAGGTTACACACACTGGCAGTTGGTGGGCTGCCTCTTCTGCCGCTCTGCAGAGCGTCGGCACGCTCTTAGCTCTCTAGCCTGATGTGCTAGACTCCTCAGCTAGACTGAACAGAACTCCTCTGCAGACTCAGCTTCACTTCACTCTGCAGACTCACTCTGCTCTGTACTCACTCTGCTCTTCAGACTGCAGACTTCAGACTCTAGACTTCAGACTGACTGACTTCCTGCCTTCACCCCCTTTTATATCCCAATCAGGGCTCCCTCTGGTGGACTGAGGACGGGTGAAGGTGTGTGTATGTAGTGAGACCTCTAGTGGATGAATCCTTCATGCACCCTTCTAGGATATGTGAAACCGAGCGCAGCTGGGCTCCACACACGCTGTGGGCATGAGTTGCCCGGTGCCATCTGTCAGGCGGGTGCACCCTGTGGGCATGAGTCGCCCGGTGCCATCTGTCAGGCGGGTGCACCCTGTGGGCATGAGTCGCCCGGTGCCATCTATCAGGCGGGTGCTCCCTGTGGGCGTGAGTTGCCCAGTGCCATCTATCAGGCGGGTCCTCCCTCTGTCGGAGGCTTTTATTTCTGCTCATTAAAACTTTATAAATTATTAAATGCATCAAAAAAATGAATAAAATGATATTTTTAGGAATAAATGGCTCTGACAACATTCACATTTTTTTGGAAACCTTCCCGTGTGTAAAGTTTACATGAGCCCCACCCGATCCTCCTCCGTCAGGTCGCCGGACAGACGCTGTGCAATCAGCCAGCTCTACCCTCTAATGAGGAAAGAGAGAGCGTGCCAGCGAGAGCTGGAAAATCCCTCCGGTGCTGCAGAGTCTGCACTGAGCGCAGCCGAGCCGCGGCAGGCATCTGTCGCTCCCTGAAGGCTCGCTGCACAAGTGTTTGCTTTTCTAGAGGGATCCCCATTGACGTTAATGGGGCTCGCTGTAGACTCAGCAGCTCGCCTCTTTATTTGCAGTCTGAGAGATGAAAGCAGATTTCATGTCATCACAGCGGAAACCCGTCTCAGCCATTGGTAATCGATGGCAGAGAAACGTTTCAGACTTCACTGATTGAAGGGGAAATGTCGTGTCCATCCTGCTGGGACGGAGATTGCTCAAGTGTTTGTGAATGTATTTATGGCGGGCGGTTTATTGGTGCTGACGACGCGTTTCATGATTAATACAGCAAAAAGCTGAGACTTAACAACCATCTCCAAACACTGTTCCGAGGTATGCCCGGATGACATTACCGCTCTGCAGTAGCACATTGTGCTCGGCAGTAGGGCTCTGTGCTCCGCAGTAGTGCTCTGTGTTCTGCAGTAGTGCTCTGTGCTCCGCAGTAGTGCTCTGTGTTCTGCAGTAGGGCTCTGTGCTCCGCAGTAGTGCTCTGTGTTCTGCAGTAGTGCTCTGTGCTCCGCAGTAGTGCTCTGTGTTCTGCAGTAGTGCTCTGTGCTCTGCAGTAGTGCTCTGTGTTCTGCAGTAGTGCTCTGTGTTCTGCAGTAGTGCTCTGTGCTCCGCAGTAGTGCTCTGTGTTCTGCAGTAGTGCTCTGTGTTCCGCAGTAGTGCTCTGTGCTCCGCAGTAGTGCTCTGTGCTCCGCAGTAGAGCTCTGTGCTCCGCAGTAGTGCTCTGTGTTCTGCAGTAGTGCTGTGTGCTCCGCAGTAGTGCTCTGTGCTCTGCAGTAGTGCTCTGTGTTCTGCAGTAGTGCTCTGTGTTCTGCAGTAGTGCTCTGTGCTCCGCAGTAGTGCTCTGTGCTCCGCAGTAGTGCTCTGTGCTCCGCAGTAGTGCTCTGTGTTCCGCAGTAGTGCTCTGTGTTCCGCAGTAGTGCTCTGTGCTCCGCAGTAGTGCTCTGTGCTCCGCAGTAGTGCTCTGTGCTCCGCAGTAGTGCTCTGTGTTCTGCAGTAGTGCTCTGTGCTCTGCAGTAGTGCTCTGTGTTCTGCAGTAGTGCTCTGTGCTCTGCAGTAGTGCTCTGTGTTCTGCAGTAGTGCTCTGTGCTCCGCAGTAGTGCTCTGTGCTCCGCAGTAGAGCTCTGTGCTCCGCTGTAGTGCTCTGTGTTCTGCAGTAGTGCTCTGTGCTCGGCAGTAGTGCTCTGTGCTCCGCAGTAGTGCTCTGTGTTCTGCAGTAGTGCTCTGTGTTCTGCAGTAGTGCTCTGTGCTCTGCAGTAGTGCTCTGTGTTCTGCAGTAGTGCTCTGTGCTCCGCAGTAGTGCTCTGTGCTCCGCAGTAGAGCTCTGTGCTCCGCTGTAGTGCTCTGTGTTCTGCAGTAGTGCTCTGTGCTCGGCAGTAGTGCTCTGTGCTCCGCAGTAGTGCTCTGTGTTCTGCAGTAGTGCTCTGTGTTCTGCAGTAGTGCTCTGTGCTCTGCAGTAGAGCTCTGTGCTCGGCAGTAGTGCTCTGTGCTCCGCAGTAGTGCTCTGTGTTCTGCAGTAGTGCTCTGTGCTCCGCAGTAGTGCTCTGTGTTCTGCAGTAGTGCTCTGTGCTCCGCAGTAGTGCTCTGTGTTCTGCAGTAGTGCTCTGTGTTCTGCAGTAGTGCTCTGTGCTCCGCAGTAGTGCTCTGTGCTCCGCAGTAGTGCTCTGTGCTCCGCAGTAGTGCTCTGTGCTCCGCAGTAGTGCTCTGTGCTCCGCAGTAGTGCTCTGTGCTCTGCAGTAGTGCTCTGTGCTCCGCAGTAGTGCTCTGTGCTCCGCAGTAGGGCTCTGTGCTCTGCAGTAGTGCTCTGTGCTCCGCAGTAGTGCTCTGTGCTCCGCAGTAGTGCTCTGTGCTCCGCAGTAGTGCTCTGTGCTCTGCAGTAGTGCTCTGTGCTCTGCAGTAGTGCTCTGTGCTCCGCAGTAGTGCTCTGTGCTCCGCAGTAGTGCTCTGTGCTCTGCAGTAGTGCTCTGTGCTCTGCAGTAGGGCTGTGTGCTCCGCAGTAGGGCTCTGTGCTCCGCAGTAGTGCTCTGTGCTCCGCAGTAGTGCTCTGTGCTCCGCAGTAGTGCTCTCTGCTCTGCAGTAGTGCTCTGTGCTCCGCAGTAGTGCTCTGTGCTCCGCAGTAGTGCTCTGTGTTCTGCAGTAGTGCTCTGTGCTCCGCAGTAGTGCTCTGTGCTCCGCAGTAGTGCTCTGTGCTCCGCAGTAGTGCTCTGTGCTCTGCTTCACGCCAACATGTACTATCTCCTGGTGGAGAGCGGAAGATATAGAAATCATGGGCGGGAAGAGAGAGAAGTCAAAAGCAATGAAGAGGGTTAACAAACCGCAAAAAATCAAAAACAATGTTCGAAAAATCAGAGCTGCATTATAAGAAGTAAAATAAAAACACCGTGTATACAATCAGCTGGTGCTAATAATAATGAGAATAATGACAGCGATAAAATAATAAGGAGAAAAATAATAATAATTACTGATAAGAGTAAAAAGTAACAACTCATAACAATCAAACAATAAAAATATAACAAATCATGCAGAATATAACTAACATATACAGGAAAAATATAAAAAACAATCTAGATAGTTTTTTCTGCCTTGCCCTAATGATGAAGAAGTAAGGAAATCTGTAGCAATGAGTGAGCAGGGAGCGTAATGTGCTGACCACAAACGAGTCCAAAATAAACAATGGCTCTGGAAGTTAATTTAATAGAAAAAATGACATAAAAACTGAAGCCGGAGCCAAGAAACTGGAAGAAGCTGAAACATTAACTCAGAGCTTGTTAATCATCCGTCATATGATCGTTACATTCATTTTATGATTTTTTTTGTTATTCTTTTTGTTCTTGTTGCTGTAAATAATGTAGATCTAAGATTAATAATGTTAAAAATAATTCCAATAAGTCGATATAGGTAGAAATCCGGGAGGGGCGAAGGGTTTGGGAAAGTCTCCTTATAGAGTTAAGGGTTTATTCCCACAATAGAAGGAAGATTAGATCCAGGTCACCGCAAGGGACATCTTGGAGGTGATCGGAGCCCAGAGAAGCCGCGTCAAGGCTTGTAACAATCGTAAAATGAAGAAAATCCCACTCAATGAACTCAATGAAGGACAAGATCAGCAGTACAGCGAAAAGAAATGCGACATCAATCTCCCAAAAAGCGCTAATGTCGCATTTCTTTAGCTGTACTGCTGATCCTGTCCTCTGTTATGCACGGTGTGTGATTAGGAACCTATTCACAATTCATTGAGCTGGATTTTCTTCATTTTATGATTATTCTCACAACGCCAATTTTTTTTTTGCAAAGCATTGTATCAGCATGACTATTGCTAATATACCGGACAAGCCCAACATAAAGTTTCTTTCTTGTACCTTTGCCTCTTTTTCATCTCTTTCTCCCCTTTTGTACTTCCAGCTCCTCAAAGGTAAAGGCCAATCCTAATCTTATCTGTTAAATCTACATTTCCTGGCAGCATCCTGCTTCCCCTGAGTGCTGCAAGCCCCTCTCCCCCGTCTGTGTGCTTCCTGATAGAGAAAGATAGATATCAACTTTTGCAGTTTTCATTTGTACTGATGAGGTGACCAGTGACAGTTCGGAATGTAGTGACTGTGACCAACTATGTGGCCAATATTCATTACTCCACAAACTCCACATTTCAGTGGTGGTGGATGGCATGATCATGCTGATTCCTGCAAGCATTGAAAACCTAAGCATAGCATAGCTGAGCCGTGCTACAACATAGCTGTCAGGGCCATGTGGTTGCTGTGCGAGTGTCTGTGAGATGTTTTAATAGACAGCAGACAGGGTCATAGGTGCACTTGATTTTCATGAATAAGACAGGGCCGTCAAGTAAAAATGCTACTAGTATCAGTGGGATCTTCAGCATAGCATAGCTGAGCTGTGCTACAACTCGGCTGTCAGATGTTCTATTAGGCAGGGACTTTAGATGCATCTGAGTATGCTTGATGACAACATTAGAACTACTGGAGGAAAGATCTGTGCCGCTGAGTCACTTCTCATAGACAAGCCGTGAGTTGGGGAAGTCAAGGTGTCCAAAGTCAAGAGCTAGGAGGGTACATAATAAACAGAGGGAAGAGACAAAGATGTAGTCAGGTATAGGTCCATGGTCAGAATTCCAAGGTCAAGGCAAAAAGGGTAATACAAATGGGCAGTCAAAAGGCAAATCCAAGGTCCGGCAACAAAGATCACAGTATCAGAGTTCAAAACCCAGAGCAAACACACCACGGAGCTGAAAGCTACGACTGGGAATAGTCTCAGCACAGTCAGCCAGCTAAATGGCCAAGCAATAACCCTGAAAGAGCGACATCTGGAGCATTTCCATCAGGCCCGGGCTTATTGGGCTGCAAGGAAATCCTATACACAAAACTGACAGCCCAGCATGTTTCTGCATACTATAGGATAGCTGAGCTGTCACTCACATGGCTGATGGCCTGGTATGCCCCTGCAATCCATCGGCAGCTGAGCTGTCACTCACTGTGTCCCTAGGATACAGTGAGCAGAGGGATTGTGACAAGATCAAGTGGCAATGAAGTGTAGAGAGAGCCCTGGGGTCATCATTAGAGAAGGGGGCATCGATGCAGATTAAAACATGGATTTTGTTGTCATACAGGGGTTAATTCTGCACATACAGAAAACCACATGATGACCACCTTGCGATTTAGGAATAACTCTTTAATGATATAACAGGATTATATACTATTTTGGTAACAGAGATGGCTCAGCACCACCCTACAGAAGCAGTGCCAGGGTCCGGGGTAGTGTAAGAAAGTGGACAAGGAGATTAGTTTAATGGATGCCTAGCTGAGTAACTGCAAGTAAACAACGTCATCTCCTGGTCAAATGCAAAAGATAAAGTAAAGAAAGAATTACTGTAGTAGGAACTTAACAGTGAGAATCTATTTTTCGACAGGAAGAGTTTAAAGAAGACACCAGGTCAAGTGATACCTGTGTCGCACCTACTAATTATAAAAGGCCTGGCCGGTCCGAAAAGAGGCAGTTGGCACCAGAACCTGTACTAGGGCAGGTCTTGTGGCTGTTAGGTGGGCTTACAGCCACCATCATCATAGAAGGATCCAAGAGTAGTCAGATGCCGGAGAAGGCCTGAACTGTGAGGAAAATCTGTGCGTCGCGCCAGTAGAAGTCTGTGACTAGCGCCAATAGAAGGTCTGTAAGTAGCACCAGTTGCATCCTAGCGGGAAATACCAGTGACTAACTAGAGCCAATGTAATGATCAGAGGTGTTTGCACAGACTACGACGAGGACGGGCCTAGTTCTGAGAGTGACGCTCGTGAAGTTGATATACGAGAAGAGCCTTGACGTGGCTATCAGGCACACATAATTTGGCCATCTTATGCGGTAAGACTTCTCAATTTTTCATATTTCTAAGGCAGTGATGCAATTCATTTTTCATATTTCGTGTTTGCAAGCTATAGCGCTACAGTGTGCTACCTTTTTTTTCTTGCTCGTGAAGTTGAGACATAAAAGTATTAACAGTCGTTTACCTACTAGATAACAAGAATGGTGTATGTAATAGAACGTTGCATAGATATTATATTTAGTCGTATTCTTATAATATACTGTATTAACCCTGTTATTGTAACTCGCCATATAGTGCTTACTTGTATATATATACTGTACTTATAAATGTATTTTGCTTTTTGTGTTAAATAAATATGGTTAGTTAATTACCACTGTCTCCTTTGCCCTGTTGCATCCAAATAACCTGTTTACATTTTGTATACGGTAGTTGGCAGAATGCGAAACTCCAGCGCAAAAATGAGTGTACGGGGGCAGCCTTCCCCTTGGAGCTATGCTTAGCAACATACCACATTTTACAGGTGACAATGTAATGATGTGGGGCTAGGTTGAACGCTTAAAAAAGCACTAGAAGCATATTGCTATAAAATATTCACTTTATTAGAAAATATACACATAAAAAAAAAACATTTAAAAATGCGATGTCGATCCAATATGCTCCCATAGGTGCGTATGTATGACTATCAAATTGCCTGCATTAAATCATGTGCATATCAGCGGAAATGGCAGATTTATCATTCATGTATCTAAATCGGATGTAGGAGATAATTACATAGCAAAATGCTTATAGATGAGGTATATTACAATATATACAAGAATGAATGTTCATATACAAGATATAAAGTCTTACAGGTTGAAGCTGTACTAAAGGATTCTTTTGAACCTCATTCAACCCAGTCAAGTTACACAGCTGATTCACTATCAATAGTATATATAGCACAAAGTGCCTAAAGATATACAGAAATGGATAGAAGTATCTAATAATATGGGACACAATGAGCCCTATTCAACTTTATAGTAGATACCCTGTCATATCCAAAGGGGGCAGGCACCCATATGTATGGTATAATACAATATAGATAAAGGTTGCCTTCTTCCCCTACAGATAACATAAATGCATAGGTGTAATAAAAATCTATGTATATGAAACATGCCGCTGATACTTAGCAAAATAACTGTCGGAGTATATAGACAAAGAAGGTATTCATAGCAGTGGATTAGAAAGTTCTAAATAATCAAGCACTATAATGTGAGAGTTACTCCGACATAGAGAAAGCAAAGGCAATAGTAAGCAGAGTAGAAACAAATACGACCTTTGAACTGGAGCCCGGATTCCCCGACGCGCGTTTCGCGTTAGCTTCGTCTCTGGGGGTGAGTATGTGTGGTCTGGTAATTAATGTGCCCTTTTATATGTTTCCCAAATGAGCGATCACCTGTTTAATTTCCTCAAATGGAGGGTGTGTTGGAGCTCCCGGCGTGTGACGTACCCGGAGGACACGCCCACCGGATGCCGGGTCATTCCCCCCTTCCGACGCGTCAGGAAGGGAAAGAAGCCACAGCATTTCCGGTTAGACGCGTCTCCCAGGCAACGTACCGCATCACATGATAGCGTCCTGAGCCGTCTGGCACACCTCCACCCGACGCGTCAGAGTAGAGGCGGTCCAAATCAGCCCGAGGAACGTCAGCAAGCAATGGTAAGCCCAGGGCAGCAACCAACATGTTGCAACAAACCAGGAGGAATAAAATGTCTATTTGTGAAAAAACACTGCCAATATGTTAATGTGTATCTATTGGTTAATAAACTGCTAGATGGCATTATTACTCACATCATAAATGTAACTAAGGTATCTATGAACAGGTTTACCATACAGTGAAAATATACCTCAGCATACATGCAGTGTCTTTTATTAATAACTACAGAATATGACGGCACACAGAATCAACAAATATATTAATCAACTAATAAATCAAAACAATTAAAAAATACAAATATAAACACATGCTGCGATGGATACAAACGGAGAGGACATCCAAAGATTATCTATAAATATTGTCCATGTTTATCCCAGGATCTGTATAGCTGGATAAGGAAAAGATGTTCGCTTATTCCACAATCGGACTTGATCAGGAGAAGATGTTCACTTATTCCATAATCGGACCTGATCCAAGGAAGTATATTATAATCTCTATTTTCTCATCCGGAGATTCCTTCTATGTACGATTCTTGCTTTGACCTCACCAAACATTTCACATATTAGTAGTATGCATGTGTACTAAAAAATAGCAACAGAAAAAATTAAAATCAACAAGCCCAAAACCACTAAAATTATAAGAAGGGGCAAAGCTCAGAACCTCATTGAGTCCCTCGGGTTGTAGGGAGCCTATTTTATAGATCCATTTGGTTTCTGTTTGAGCTAGTTTTTTTCTCCAGTCACCACCTCTAACGGCCACAAAAACTTTGTCTATCCCCATTACCTGCAATAATCCAGGGTCGCAACCATGGTACAGTTTGAAATGCCTAGGTATGGGTTTTAAAATTGTAAGATCGTCAATTTCTTGGGCATTTTTAATATCCCTGTAATGCTCTCTGACCCGAATCTTCAAAGGTCTAGAGGTCATACCCACGTATATTTTAATACAGGGACAGGTAGCATAGTATACAACCCCAGAAGAATTGCAGGTAATGTGTTGGGTGACTTCAAACTGAGTACTGCCATCACTGGATAGGAAGGATGAAGCACGTTTCATGTTAGGACATGAGATGCATCCATTACATGGAAAGAAACCCCATTTTGGGCCAGCAGATCCGAATGCTTTCTCTGGTTTGTGGCCTCCATAATAGCTGTGTACTAAAGTATCTCTTATGTTATTAGACCTTCTATAAGTAATAGAAGGTATCTAAGGGACAAATTTCTCCAAGGTTCTATCAGTTAGCAAAATCATTTAGCTGGCTGACTGTGCTGAGACTATTCCCAGTCGTAGCTTTCAGCTCCGTGGTGTGTTTGCTCTGGGTTTTGAACTCTGATACTGTGATCTTTGTTGCCGGACCTTGGATTTGCCTTTTGACTGCCCTTTTGTATTACCCTTTTTGCCTTGACCTTGGAATTCTGACCATGGACCTATACCTGACTACATCTTTGTCTCTTCCCTCTGTTTATTATGTACCCTCCTGGCTCTTGACTTTGGACACCTTGACTTCCCCAACTCACGGCTTGTCTATGAGAAGTGACTCAGCGGCACAGATCTTTCCTCCAGACACCTAATGACACGGACACTGAACACAGACTTCTCCTGGAAATCTGTGTTACTGTTCGTGTTTGGCAGCCCAATCAAAGCTTGTTGAAATGCTGCAGCGCAGCCAATCAACAAGCTTTTCCAGTGTGGTCACTTTCGGCTCAATCACTGCCATGTCAAGTATTGTCATGGCTGTGATTGACTGGCACAGTATGTAAAAAAACAAATAAATAGAGGAAAAAAAAGTAGGGTCTTCCCTATTCTTGATAAGAAGTCAAGGTAAAGCTGACAGCTACGGGCTGCAGCCCTCAGCTGTCAGATTTATCTTGGCTGTTTATCAAAAATAGAGGGGTCCTCATGCAGCTTTTTTAAAATTATTTAAATAAATAATTAAAAAAAATACATGTGGTCCCCCATTTTTGATAACCAGCCAAGCTAAAGCAGACAACTGGGAGCAGGTATTCTTAGACTGGGAAGGGGCCATGGATATTGGCCCTCTTCAGCCTAAAAATAGAAGCCTGCAGCCACCACAGAAAAGGAGCATCTATTCATCAGGGTTCAAGTTTGTGTATTGTTTTAGTACCCAAACTAAACTTTTTTTTAAAGTTTGGCTAAACTCGACAGACACAAACATCCACTGGTTCATCCATCACTACTCAGACAACCACAAGACCGTGATACTGTAGATAAGGTGATCAAGATTCAGGACATGCATGGTGACACGACTAATTAAGGTAATTTGCACATTCCCCTGTTTTGTCAGGTCCATAGGGAGGGACGGTAACCCAATATGTCGATGCTCTGCAGGAAGTAAAGGCCCACAGGACTAAGAAAATTGAAGGTGAATAGAGGACTAGGTTCCGTGGATGAAGTATTAAAAGCCCAACTGATAGTTGCCCTAAGAGATACTTAGCTGAGAAAGACCCTGAAGGAACGTCTGCGCTAGAATCCCAACATGAGCTTTCACGAGGTTGGAACAGAAGCTAGAGTCTGGGAACAGGAGGCTCCTACTTTGTTATGGTTAGAAGCCAGGAAGTAACCGCCTCAAGTGTGCCAATGCTGAACCAGACGGCCCCTGAAATACAGGAGGAAATGCGAGAAAATGGAGGAGAGCTATGGAGTATAAGAACAACCCCTGCTGCTATCCTGGAACAAATCCTGTATCCCATAATGAGAAATTACTAGACAATGGGTATCCCCCTCCTGGAGTACAGCTATACAAGTCTAGTATATTTCCGTCACCACTTTCCAAATGTCGCCCAGTCCAAGAGGGGCCCGATTAAATGACTAATGCAGGCAACCAGCTACCCATCCCAGTAGGGGATGGTATGGATGGAGATATAGGTCTGCAGGTGAAACCTGGGAAAAAAGGGGATCGTTATAGTATGAGGCCCCATCGTGGGTGGATCCATCATGATTTTGGTGATGAACACACTTAAGGAACTATTACAATTTCTGGTGAACAGACATCAGGAGAGCAAATGGAGGTGGACGTCACAACACCTCACCAATGTAAGGGTATTCCAACAGTTGATTCGGACTTGTTAAATCCAGAGGTTGCCAGGTGTTTCTAACCCCCTGGGAAAAGTGGTGTTACCCCCTACTGCTGCACTGACTTTACCACATGGTCAGACTGTGCTCACTATGGCAGACAGGTCCGGACACCCTTGGAAGGAGTAGATGTGCAAATAGGACCCCAGGAAAAGGGGGAAGCAGCGCCAGGACTGCTAGCCGCCTACTCACTGGTGACTGTGTGGGACAGGTGTTGGTGTGATGCATTTTATCAGTGGAACAAGCCTACAACTGACTCCCAGGACAAAAGTGGAGCGAGTCTCTGAGATGCAGGAGAATCTCGGCAGACCGGATGCCGTGAACCTCTCTGCATAGAGATCCTTGTATCTTGTCGGTGTTCATGGACAGAAAGAAGGAGTACAAAGTAATAGATGGCCGTGATATACTGGAGTGGATGGAAGTAGACTTATCCTGGTTTTCCTCAAGGCAAGAGGAACAAGTGGAAGACCTGTTGGGGCAATATCAGGAGGTGTTCACTCATCACGACGATGACTTTGGGTGTACGGAGGTGAGCCACCCGCCAGGGCCGTGGGGTACTCGGCACCGAGCCCGTCGACTTCTATCGGGGATGTCACGGGCAGCACACGGCTCGGTCCGTGGCCCTGGGGCTCACTGAAATGTGGGATATTTACAGGGTATAAAATGTTCGTGTAGTTTGTCGTGACGCCACCTGTAGTACCTGGTCAGGGTGACCAGCGCTGCTGTGCAGATCCTCTGGAAGGGATGGTGTTGTGCAGCTAGGTGATAAGTCTTCTACAGGTAAGACTGTATCCTTCCAGGGCAGGTAGATGTAAGGTAAAGCTATGGTGCAGGATAGATGTAGCAGAGTGGAGTGTGCGACGGAGTAATAATGCAGGAAACAGTTCTTGTGCAGTTTCAAAGGTTTACTCACAGTCTGTTGCATGCCATACAGATACCAGTCAGGTACTGTGTCCTTCCAGTGAGTCGTCCAGTAACCCTCAGGTAAATTGGTCACACTTTCAAAGACTCCCTTTATGTTCCTTTCCGGCTTCTTAGTGCTACACTCCTTACTCCTTCTCTGCACCTCCCTACCACAGAGCCCTCGGACGAGGTAGTATTGGATCCTTTCAGTACCAGGTACGACCCGATGTCCCGGGACGCTGATCTCCTCTTCACGGAGACCGAGACACCGTCGGATGCCTGAACGTACTTGATCCCTAGCTTCCTCCCGGATGAGAATATGGCAGCTAGTGGCCCTTGAAGAGTCCCACTAGACGCGGTGTTACTAGTGGCGATGAACTGACCTACTAGTCTAGGAACCGTTTCCCGATGTTTGCCTGGTCCTCCTGCTCCCAGGATCGGGCACAGCCTCAGTGCTGTATTGCCCTGGACCTCTTTCTTTCTCTTCAGCAAGGCTCCCTGAGGTAAACCCAGGAGAGCTGCAGGCCAGGCCAGTACCCACTTCACTGCCTGCCTGTCTCCAACTGAAACTCTAATCTAACACGCTGCAGCCTAATGCTGCAACTGACTCCACCCACCCAACTCTACACCCTTTGCTAACCAGCCTGAAGCTCAGCACTGGCATGATGTGTGTGGATGCGGTGATGGAGTCAATGGGGTGCTTCCTCCTTACCTGAGAGTCAGGTGTCACACCGCTGGGTGCGATTCAACATCTCTGTGGCGACTGGACCCTCAGGGCGCCACATTCCCCCCTGGTTAAACACAGCATTCCCGGGCTGTAATAGAGTAAAGATGTTACATAAGAAACATACAAAATTTTTATAAATGCTTAGCAAAACAGTATAACATTTTCAAACGCATCATCCCTTTATGGGAGGCACTTCAGGTTAAACGTTGCAAGAAAACACTTTTAATATTTACTTCACAGTTCAAGTAAACATATACTTGTGGAGGACCCGCTCCAAACCTCCAACGGTGGTCTTGGGTGGGCTGCAAGACATAACTGACTTTTCCAGCAGTCCTCACCTTCGGCCACACCAAACGAGTTTTAAACTTCTGAGGTAATTAAGTGAAACCAAGATGAGGCACCAAAGTGCTAACTATATACAAGGACAGTTTTTGGGCTGGCAGAGTCCTCAGCCACCAGTTCAGAAAAGCAATATCAAAGGCAATCACCCCTCCGGGTTATGGCAACATTTGCATACTATATACATTAATACACTATATACATTTGTAGAACCTGTCCTGTTTTTCTCATTTACTTGGTAGTAGCGACACCTGGTGGCTGTGCAAGCACAGGACCATTCCTATTCATGGGCACAGTGCCTAGCACCAGGGTCATTGACTCCACCGCTGGTGTCCGTATGACTGGTGCACACTGGGCTGGTGGGGGTGTCAGGGGTTCCAGCAGGGTGTCAGCATCTGCAGCAGGGATATCATCGCTGGTTACCTGAAGAGTCGGTTCCCTCCGGTCCTCTAGGCCGCAGGGCTGGTCTTCCTCCTTCATCCCTGCCGGGGGACAGCTTTCCTCTGCTACAGGTACGGTGTCTGGTTCCGGGGTGGGACCGGCGTTCTGGTCCGGGTGAGGCCTCCGCAGCCTCCTCTCCTGTCGCCGCGCCCTCGGCGGGGTCAGGTATGGCTCCTTCCGGATCGGCCTCCGGCCAGATCTCAGACTCTGCTTCAGGTGGCGCCGGTGGCAGACGCGCGGGCGGTGTAGGGAGCGGTCGGCTCTGCTGCAGCCGCAGCTCCAGAGCCCTCCAGCTTCGCTCCATTTTCTCCACTTCAGCGCGGTGCCGGGCCAGATACAGCAGGACAGCATCCACTTCTTCTTCAATGGAGAGGATCAGCTTCTCCAGGTCACAACGGATCTCTTCATCAGGAGGGGCCCGCTCTTTGGTATGGAGGCGGGGTTTTCTCTCCCTTCTCCCACCATGGGGAATTAGGAGGCGGAACTCCATCGCTGATGGACATGTCCGGAGATTGCAGTAACATTTAGGGTAGTCGGACATTTCTTTCGCGCCACGGAGTGAGCGCACGCCCACGAAAGCACGCCCTCCTTCTTCACCAGCGCCTCAGGGCGCGAATATGGCGGCAAATGGCGGCAAAGTCACAAAGATGGCAAATACAGTCTTTAGCACAAAACAGTCCAATTCAGGCACACAGGACTCACTTATAACGAGCTTCGGAATCCTGTTCGCGACGCCAAAACAGATGAGTCGCACAGCCAGAGCTTTGGGGTACTCGGCACCGAGCCCGTTGATATCTATGGGGAATGTAACGGGTAGCACAGCTCGGCCCGTGCTGTTCTGTTTCTTGTTTATGCCTCTGACACGATTGTGGTAACGGGTTACTTTTATTGTGTGCACGTTCTCTCAGCCACATTACATGAATGCTTCCTGTCTCATGCTCTTACCAACGAGTCCCTCCTCTCTATCCTCTGAATACATCCAGGTAGTGAGACCCCTAGAGGCGGCTCAGCATATAACATATTGCTACATCCTTTGTCTTTTAACTGAATAACTAAGCTAATATAACTAACATACATGTGAACATTTCAATATTCAAGATATTCGTGACATAAACATAACTGGCAAGCATCATTCTATTAAGATACTTTAAAATACTTGGTTGTATATATAGTCCTTGAGGTGTGCTGGCTTTGTGATCATTCTGCCCGATCTAGTAACATACGATGCGTTACTGCCACTATTCGGTGGTTCTCTCGATTCGGGCGTTACCGCATCTGGTATTGCCTGTCTCTGACCGGAATCTCCACACTGAACCTGGGCCATCCCTGTAGCCTCTCTGCTTAGACTTGCTGTTTCCTCATCTTGGATATGAGGATACTGTTCATATGACCATGTATCAGATCCTTCTTGCGTTTTCCTCAGATGTCTCCGATTTCTCCTTAGTTTTCTTCCCTCCTCTGTCACAATCTCGTAGGATCTAGGTCCTAGTTTCTGGAGCACCTTTGCTTTTCTCCATTGTTTGTCATATTTGCTCGGCTGCATCCTGATGTTGTCATTTTGTCTCAGTTCTGGTAGATCTTTTGCCGACTGATTATAATAGAACGCTTGTCTATCCTGATTTTTCTTTAGTTTTGACCTCATTCCCCTCACCAGATTTGGCTTCAGAAGATGACTAGCTGTTGGTATGAGTGTCCTTGTCCGTTTACTCAGAAGCCTCTGTGCTGGGCTGCTGTCTAGACCTTGGGAAGGTGTGTTTCTGTGGTCCAGTATAGATAGATATACATCTGTCCCTGCCTGTTTCGCTCTCTTAATCAACTTCTTTGCTGTTTTCACCGCTGATTCCGCTTTGCCATTGCTTTGAGGATATCCAGGAGATGATGTATTGTGTTCAAATTCCCATAACTTGCTGAACTCCTTGAACTCTTCTGACCTAAATTGAGCGGCATTATCAGTAAAAACAATCTATGGAATCCCATATCTGGCAAAATGAGCCTTGAGTTTTTTAATAACTGTTCTTGCTCTTGTATCCTTCAAATGGTCCACTTCCCAAAAGTTAGAAAAATAGTCCACAGTTACCAGGTATTCTCTTTCCTCCAATGTGAACAAATCTATTCCTATTTTTGACCATGGTCTATTTGGAACGGCATGCGGTTGCAATGGCTCTTTCGGTTGTTTATCCCCGCCGGACGCACATATCTCACATTGTGCTATGTAACTTTTTATGTGATCATTCATACCCGGCCAATAAACTGATTCTCTTGCTCGCCGCAAACATCCTTCAATGCCCAAGTGGGACGAGTGTAATTTCTGTAGTATGTCTCTTCTCAGAGTCTCCGGTATCACTGCCCTTTCTCCCTTTATGATGATTCCTTGGTGTACTGACAGTTCATCTCGTATATGAAAGAATGGAGCAACTTCCTTTGGAGCATGCTGCTTATATTTTGGCCAGCCCTGCAGGATCACAGTTTTTAATATCTGTAGTGTTTTATCTTTTTCTGTGAAGGTCTGTATTTGTTTCAGTTTATCTTTAGATACTGCAAGATAATCACACATATTGATGTTGTCCATTTCTTGTCCTTTATCCTCTGAGTTGGGTAAGTATGCTCTGCTTAGAGTATCTGCAATTAACAAGTCTTTTCCTGGACAATATCCAATTTCATAATCATATTTTTGAAGTCGCATGAGCATGCGCAGCAGTCTCTTTGGTGCATTTAGTAGTGTTTTTTTTGTAATGCTCTCCAACGGTTTGTGATCGGACTGTACTGTTACCTGTCGACCGTATGTGTACTGATGAAACCTTTCTATTCCAAACACCACAGCTAGTAACTCCTTTTCGATTTGGGCATATCCCTGCTCTGTCGGTGTTAGCGCTTTGCTTGCAAATGTGATTGGTTGCCGCTCTTGCATTAATGTGGCACCTAGGCCTTTTTCTGATGCATCACATTGGACTACCACCTCTAACTGTGGATCAAAATATTTTAAGGTTGCTGTGTCTGCAATGGCTGTCTTTACTGATTGGAAAGCCGTCTCCTGTGCTTCTGTCCATTCCCACAACACATCTTTGTGAGTTAGCTGTCTCATTGGCTCACACACGTCTGATAGATTCTTGTAAAACTTGGACAGATAATTCACCATTTCCCAAAAATCGTTGTACTCCACACACATCTGTTGGGGTAGGCATCTCTTGTATCGCTTTCACCTTTTCTGGATCCACTTTCACTCTATTTGAGGTTAGCAGATGTCCTATATATGGCACTTCCGTCATTTTCAGTTTCAACTTTTCCAAGTTCAACTTTATCCTTTTTTCTCTACACCTATCTAAAAATTGTAGCATCCTTGTATCGTGATTCTTTATTGCAGATTGCATATCGTCACCTTCTCCCACTATTAATATATCGTCTGCTATCATCTTTACCCCTGGGAGTCCTTCCAAAGCTTGCATCAACTTCTGCTGAAATATCTCTGGAGCTGGTGTCAGTGCCATGGGCATTCTCAGCCATTTACGGCGACCAAATGGAGAAGAAAACGCTGTCAATAAACTGGATTCTTCATCCAGTTCCACGTGCTAAAATCCATTTTTTACGTCACAAACTGAAAATATTTTTGCCTTTGATAATTCTGGTAGCACATCCTCTATTGTAGGCATCGGATAGTGATTCCTTTTGAGAGCTTTGTTGAGTGGTTTGGGATCGATACAAATTCTTAGTTTTCCTGATGGTTTCTGCACTATGACCAAACTACTTATCCAGTCTGTGCTCTGATGGACGACTTCTATCATGCCTCGCTTTTCTAAATCCTGTAGTTCTTCTTTCAATGGCTGTAGTAGCGCTACAGGCACTTTTCTTGTTGGTAATCTGGTAGGTTGTACTGTGTTATCAATTTCCAATTTGTGTTTTCCTTCAAAACATCCATCACCCTCAAATACATCCGCATACTGTGTTTTTATAATCTGTAAATCTAGATTGCTGTCTGCTTTTGGGATATCCTTCATACTCTGTTTGACTTCCACAGACATAATGTTATGGAATTGTACCTTTATTAAGTCCATTGCCTGAACTGCTTTTATACCTAGTAACGGTATGTGGTCACCACCCTGCAGCACTGTAAATTGGGCTCTATAACTCTTTCTGTTGCATGGGTTACTAACCTTCAGTTTGCATGTCCCAAGAGGTTTCAGTATCGTTTTGTTGTACATCATAAGTACCTTATCAGTAGGTTCGATGAACACCTGTTCATTTAGTAGATCCTCCGGTATGACATTGCAACTTGCTCCACAGTCCAACTGAAATCTAATGGGTTTGTCATTTAATAAAAGAGTTGCAAACAGTTGTCTTGTATCTTTAGGTTCTGGCTGTCTGACTGTATTGACATTCTCTGTTGCAGACTGTAGCTGTATCCATGTAATATCTTCTGCACTGTCACTGTCATTGTCCTGTGTCACACTGTGAATTTCTCTGTGCTTTTTAAAGGGCTTAAGTCTGCAGAGAGCTGCGAAATGATTCATCTTACCACAGGTCCTGCAGCTTTGTCCATATGCTGGACACTTCTCTTTGTCTCTCTCATGTCTTCTGCCACAGTATCTGCATTGGACTGTTCTCGCTGGGTGCTCTGCTTTTCCTCTCATGGTTACTGCATGTACTGGCTCCTCAGTGGTGTCTGCCATCATCTTCAGGCTGTCTCTTGTCAGCTCTGCAGCTCTGCTTATTTGCATGCATTTCTCTAGGGTTAACTCCCCCTCTCTCAGCAGTCTCTCTCTTAGCTGTGGCTCTCTGATGCCGCACACTATTCTATCTCTGATAAGAGAATCTCTGATCTCTCCAAAGCTGCATGTTGCTGCCAGTCTTTTCAGCTCAGTCACATATGCGTCTATATTCTCTCCCATCTCCTGATTTCTGGTGAAAAACTTAAATCTTTCCACTGTCTCATTCTTCTTGGGGTCACAGTGCTTATCAAATGCCTGTACAATGTCTGCCAGACTGTCCGTACCGTCCTGGATCAGGGTCTGAGCAAGTTCTCTGCCTTTTTCTCCAATCAGATAGTAGAAGAGCTTCACCTTACGCTTCTGATCATTGGTGTCTACTGTAAGATCCACATACAGAGTAAACTCCTCCTTCCAATGTCTCCAGGTCTGCGATAGATTTGAGGACATGATGTCTAGTCTCTGAGGAGGTTTTAATGCGATCTCCATAATGCTGTACTGTGGGCACTGTACTTACAGTTGAGCTTTGTACCACAAGCTGCCTGGATTGTCTGTCCACTTGTTCTTTATAGGTTCAGCCCTGCTGCCACCATGTTCTATTTCTCGTTTATGCCTCTGACACGATTGTGGTAACGGGTTACTTTTATTGTGTGCAGGTTCTCTCAGCCACATTACATGAATGCTTCCTGTCTCATGCTCTTACCAACGAGTCCCTCCTCTCTATCCTCTGAATACATCCAGGTAGTGAGACCCCTAGAGGCGGCTCAGCATATAACATATTGCTACACGTGCCCTGGGCGCTCACTGAAATGGGGATATTTACAAGGGATTAAATGTTCGTGTAGTTTGTCGTGACGCCACCTGTAGTACCTGGTCAGGGTGACCAGCGCTGCTGTGCAGATCCTCTGGAAGGGATGGTGTTGTGCAGCTAGGTGATAAGTCTTCTACAGGTAAGACTATCCTTCCAGGGCAGGTAGATGTAAGGTAAAGCTATGGTGCAGGATAGATGTAGCAGAGTGGAGTGTGCGACGGAGTAATAATGCAGGAAACAGTTCTTGTGCAGTTTCAAGGGTTTACTCACAGTCTGTTGCGTGCCATACAGATACCAGCCAGGTACTGTGTCCTTCCAGTGAGTAGTCCAGTAACCCTCAGGTAAATTGGTCACACTTTCAAAGACTCCCTTTATGTTCCTTTCCGGCTTCTTAGTGCTACACTCCTTACTCCTTCTCTGCACCTCCCTACCACAGAGCCCTCGGACGAGGTAGTATTGGATCCTTTCAGTACCAGGTACGACCCGATGTCCCGGGACGCTGATCTCCTCTTCACGGAGACCGAGACACCGTCGGATGCCTGAACGTACTTGATCCCTAGCTTCCTCCCGGATGAGAATATGGCAGCTAGTGGCCCTTGAAGAGTCCCACTAGACGCGGTGTTACTAGTGGCGATGAACTGACCCACTAGTCTAGGAACCGTTTCCCGATGTTTGCCTGGTCCTCCTGCTCCCAGGATCGGGCACAGCCTCAGTGCTGTATTGCCCTGGACCTCTTTCTTTCTCTTCAGCAAGGCTCCCTGAGGTAAACTCAGAAGAGCTGCAGGCCAGCCCAGTACCCACGCTGGCTGCCTGACTCCAACTGAACTCTAATCTCACATGCTGCTGCCTCCTGCTGCAACTGACTCCACCTACCCAACTCTACACCCTTTACTAACCAGCCTGAAGCTCAGCACTGGCATGATGTGTGTGGATGTGGTGATGGAGTCAATGGGGTGTTTCCTCCTTATCTGAGAGTCGGGTGTCACACCACTGGGTGCGATGCAACATCTCTGTGGCGACTGGACCCTCAGGGCGCCACAGAGGCTATGCAGCATGAATGTAATAGAATGTTGCATAGATATTGTATTTAGTCGTCTTCCTGTCATAATATATTGTATTAACCGTGCTATTGTAACCCCCATATAGTGCTTACTTGTATACAGTATATATACTTGTAGATTTTCCTTTTTGAGTTAGACAGTGTTAGATAAGTATCCCTGTGTCCTCATGGTCTGCGCGGTTACATCCAAGTAACCTGTTTACAGTGGCACCAGGGGTAACAGAATGCCAACATCCTACTGGATGGAAGGCAATAATCATGTCTCATCCATGGCAGACTTTTTTCCCACAAAAATGAAAATCAGATTAGGAAAGATGAAAGGAAAGTTTTTGGAATGTTTTTGAAGGCTGCTATATTGTCTGGTTACATGTTCTCAGGAGCAGCAGAGATTAGTTGCAGTCACTAAATTTCCCCATTTGGCCACCCTGACCTGGCCGGCTGTCAAGACGTCAGCTCCATAAAGAGGAAAACTGGAAATGATCTGCAGAGATGTCAGGGTGGCCTGACGTCCTCCATTATTACAGGCTCATAAAAGCTGGAGGCCGGAGATCACTCGCAAGAGAAACCCTTTAATCTACGGAACAGACACAAATGCATCTGGAGCCGGGCCGAGCACAGAATGAATGCAACATGTCCAGCGAGGACTCGCGGATCCATCCATACAGATATTCTACAAATATGACCTTCAGGACCAGGGAGTATGCTACACCCAGACCCTACAGCCAACAGGAGTAAGGCTCTGGCCTCTTGATAAATACGGCGCATCTCTGGGCTACGCGGAATATTGACATTCACTCCAGCCGGTAATCGGCAGCTGCACGGTAGCAGCAATTGTGGCAGAATCATCAGGGGCCACTATGGACAGTAACAGAGGCGTCACTAGAGTCTGATGCGCCCCGGTGCATAATGTGACCCTGGAACCCCACCAGCATGGTGGACAGATGTGCTGGCCACTGTAGTATTTTAGGTCCTATACAGACATATGTCTTCACCTCCCATAACAAAAAGATAGAAAGGGAATACAGAATAAAATATATGAACTTCACAGAAAACACGGCAATAAAATCATTTAAGTAATAGTTCTACATAGCTGTTGTACAGCCGCCAAATAACAAATGTCACTGTATTGTTACTAACAAATAAAGCTGCACTCTGTAACACTATAGCATGAAAACATGAAATGTATCAAACTCGAGATGCAATACTGCTCTAGAAAATTGGAAAAATAAAGATACTTAGCACATAATCTGGTCAGTGCATCTGTGCCGAGCAGCCACGACAAGGCGACCTTCATTGCTGGGAACCTAATGTAATGTGATTCTTCTCCTAGGCTGAAGCCTACATTTATATGGGTACATTGGATCCTGTTGTGCTGATATGCAATGGCAAATGACGACAAGGCATCATAATCTAGTAATGGGATTTCTCGTTTTTTTCTAACCAAATTCATATGTTGGTGACTCCTGATCATGGCGACTTCAGCCCAGGCTCAGATGATTTATCTCTCGCTTCTCGTTTCTCGATATCATGGCTATCTGTAGTTGCATCTCTTACAACAGGCTTTCTAAAATGTTCCTCTTTTATCAGGCCCATTTTTGGGGCACTGCTTCATGTTTTTTTGCCTTATCCTTGCTCGGGGGTGGGGGGTTTGCTTGTCATGTGGCTTCAGCCCAGGGGCGTACATAGAAATCATGGGGCCCCATAGCAAAAGTCTGAATGGGGCACCCCCAAAAAAAAAAAATCAACAGGTGCTCTTAACTCCGGGCTCACCGTCTTGTGTGTGTGTCCCTCTCCCTGAGTGAGAAAGGCTCATGAATGTTTTCTGCTTTCTGCTTCTTGCAATGCACGTGTGCTGCTCTCTGGCTGCCAGGAGGCGTGGCATTCTTATGCAAATCCAGCCAGAGACTTCAGCCAACTGCTGACCAGGAAACAAGGAAAGGGGAGCTTCAAGGGGGTATACAGCGGCCGGCGGCCATCGCTTACATTTAATTAAAGTAGATAGTACTGTGTCAGCACAGGACAGCTGCCAAACCGCAGCGGCTGTGTCCGGGCCCCATAGCAGCTGCGTGGTCTGCTATTATTGACGGTACGCCACTGCTTCAGCCACACACTGACTTACTCCATGTAGAGATCTTTTTATATAATATTCTCCAATGGAGCTACAGAGACACCTAGTGGTAGCAGATATTATTGCAGTCATGCACATTGGCTGATGATTTCTTAGAGCCAAAAGGGAAAAACATTATATGTAGTGTGAGATCGCAAACTAGGAGGTCACGAAGATCCACCCACTGCTATCTTCAGAGAAAACAGCTCTCTGCTGCCCTCTATCATCCGGACAATATTGCAATTGACAGATGATCAACGGAGGAGGCTGCAGTATTTTTCCACTAATAGGCTGGTTATCTGGAAATTAACAGTGAGCATATGGTATACACACCTACGATTCCTATGCATGGAATATATGTATATACCCCAGATACGGTGACTGTCACTTTCCAAGCAGTCATGTTTTATACAGGCTGTGGGGGTCTGGTTCTGGTAGCTTATATCTTCGGGGTGCGGGTTACAGAACAAAAGGGACAAAACTATTAAATTTCATATTTATCCAAATGATAGGCATTGTTAGAAAAAATATACACAGAAGATATCACAAAGGGGACAAAACAATACAGCATGTACAATAACATAAATTAAAACAGGATTTAACAAAAGAGCTTACCACGCCGATCACAGAGATATTTTAGGTTAGTGGATGAAAGTAATTTGATTGAAAACGTCTGGTTTCCTGCATCAATCCTACACTTGTATGTAGCTTCCTCAGCACTGAACACAGATCATAATTTGTCTTGACCTCTTATCAGCACCTGAATTACACACCCTTTCTATGATGACTTCACGTGCGCCGGGTTGTGGGATGTCCTCAGCCTTTCAGGATTGTATGAAATTCCCAACTTATGCGATATCTTTACTACTGATGATAGCAGAAGTTCGAGATCGCTACCATACTATTTATCGGGATTTTACCATTACCCAGAGACCAAACATTACATGGCTGTTGTGAACGTTCTGACCCACTATTGATTTGTGGCTTATAGGCAGGGGCTACAGTTATGAAAAAACATGCATCTTCTTCCCCGATTCGTCCTAAAGCTGAAAACTATCAGATATATACACACTCCAATCTTTCTATCTGGGACCCGGAGCTGGCCTGCCTATTGTAGATCTTAATATTTTCTATGTCATAGCTTTCTACAGTCACATCACTAATGAGCAGCAAGGTTTACGCTGCTTCCGGTGCATCCCTGCACCTTGTGGGCTCAGCTTACCTTCATCATCTAACAGGAAACAGAAGACTTGATAATATGGAGGACAAGTGATGAGAAAGGAGATGTGTGGGGAGAAAAGAGAAAAGTCCAAGGAATGTTCTCATGTAATCACACAGGCTTGTAGGCTTAGAAGGAGGCCAGGAGGCTCACACAATTCTAAGTTTGCCATGTATGTGTCATATTATTTAAATACTATAGGACACACCTTAGTCTAAGATGTAGCACAGATTTAGACAGCAGTAAATAGCAAAATCATCATTCCAACTAATGGAAACTTCCCTGGAGGTAATAGATCTATTGTTCACATTTCTCAGCAGTGTGTGTATTACACACATATAGCCTCACAGCACACAGACATAGCTCTGCTACACATACGCAGCTTTGCTACACACAGCTCTATTACATACACACAGCTCTTCACAAACACAGGTTGCTATACTTACAGCTATGCTACACTTATACACACACAGCTCTGCTATATATACAGCTGTGTTACAAACAGCTCTGTTACATACACACACAACTTTGCAACTTTGCTATATTGGAGCACAGAACTCAGCATACACACACAGCTAAACTGTCAACTTTGTATACAGTAGTGGTGATGAGCGAATTTGTTCGGAAGACGATCACCAAATAATTCGGCACGAATATTGCACATTTGGATTCGTGATCGGAAACACTAGCAAAATTTTGTAACATCGGAGAAAATCGGTAACATTCGGTAAAAGATTTGTGTTGCCACAAAAGTATATTCAGCCCTTTAGCAACAATAATGGTGGTGTACCATGAGCGTTTGGCACATGTTTGATGAGGGGAGAGGGTTTGCAGAGCTCAGAGGTGCAGCGTTCATGCAAACAGTGATTTTTTATTTTTTATTAACTTTATGTGTGCACAATTCAGCTAGCCAATCAGGGTGCAGGAAACACCCACAATGTCCTGACACAACTGCTTGTGTCATTGGCTGCTCAAATCACGTCCCTCTCCATATAAAGAGCGGACATCTTATTTTTGTGCCATTTTGATACTGTAACAGTGCAGAGAGGCTGCTCCTGACGCTGGCACTATTAGCAGCAAGATTTTAGCTAGTTAGCTAGGGGGTTGTTTCTTAGTCTGATAGTTTAGCTAGCTAGTGTCCTGTGTGGCTGTAAAATTTACCTTCTGGAATTTTTTTTGGGGGGCCATTACTAAGGTCCACAGACAAAGCCGGCAGGGCACATGTCCTACAAATGTGTTGTGCACTGCTTCTATTGTGCTCAATGCGTAAGTATAGCATTGTAAATAGTATTTTTTCAAAAACCTACAAGAGACAAAATGAGCAAAAACCATGCTGTAACTAAATAAGTAAAAAGCAAAAGTGCATTTAAATAACACAAGGTCCTTAGTAATACTGTTTTTGATCAAAAATAGCATAAAAGCCATCCCACCGTCGACAAGAGAGCATGTACTGGAGTGGATGGCAAGTGCAGCTTCAAGTGGCCTCTCCACCTCTTCTTCCATGTCAACATAACGCCGAGTACAGCCCACAGATGTGGCACCCAAATTCCCCTTGTTTCCCCCGTGTCCCAACACTCCCACCATACAACTGACTGTACGGAACCACAGATGGGTGAGTCTGAAGAGCTGCTCACACATTCTATGCCATGGTTATCAGAAGTGTACTCAAAATCTTAGCAGAGTCAAGGGAGGAAATCTGCACCAATGCCGCAAATTTTTTTAGCTTGGATCCATGGCAGCACGAAGTACGGTCCAAACAGCATCCTGACCCTCGTCATCAGACGTTAACCCCTGAGGGGGAGGTGATCCTTTTTCATATTGCAGTGATCCTGATGAGACTCATATCTGAGGTTCACGCGGACTGTACTGTGCTATCAGGGCAAGAAGAGGGTGACTCCAAGGGTGAGGAATGTGATAACACAGAGGATGATGATGAGGTGTTAGATCCCAGTTGCCATGAACACAGAGGCACACAGCTGAGTAGGTCATCTGAGAAGGAAGGTTACGTTTCGCCGTACGTCGCAGACACATAGTGATGCAGCTACGACGAGCCATGCATCCTCAGACACAACTGTGCCTGTGACCAGCAGCATCTGTGGTTCTGCAGCTCGCAGGTGTGGCAAGGGTTGCCTAGCCTGGGCCTTTTTTTTACACTGCTGAAAGCCCGCCATCAGCTCTAACGGGAAGCGGACATGCCTTCTGTTTTTGACCGATCTCAGAGAACGAGCACACCAGAAGTTTCTCAATCCACAGTAACATCTCCGCCTGCACCACTCTCAAAGTCCAGCAGTTTGTCCAGTTCACTGTACTCCACCCTCTCTCAGCACTGCAGCCAGCCCATTGTTCCGCAGTTGTGGTCACGTAAAAGATTGTTTCCTCCTACGCATGACAAAGCTGAGAGGTTGAACTCCACCATCTCCAATTTGTAGCCACGGAAATGCTGCCTTTGCGCCTGGTAGATGCAGAAGGTTTACGAAAGCTGATGGCCGTCACAGTCCCCCAGTACCAATTGGCCAGTCGCCATTATTTTTCTAAGAAAGCTGTGCCTGCACTACACCAGTATGTCGCAGACAACATCACCCGTTCCTTGGCTATATCTCTGTCTGTCAGGGTGCATTTCACCACAGACACTTGGACGAGTAAGCATGGCTAAGGGCATTACATCTCGCTGACTGGGCACTGGGTGACTCTGGTGGCTGTGGGAACAGGTGCTGCTCCACAAGTCTTGGAATCCCCAAGGCTTGCAGGACAAACCTCTACATTTAACATTTCCTCCACTGCTTATGCCTCCTCTATCTCCTCTAGGGCCTCCACTTGTGCACTTAAAATCTGCCTTCACAAGACATGCGTTCCAACAGTGCATAGCGAACCCCCACCACCTCCGTACTGCGCAGCCAGGGCTCACAGCAAACAGGCAGTCTTAAAGTTGATATACCTTGGAGATCGCAGTCATACAGCTGAAGAGTTGTGGACAGCTCTCCAGGCTGAATTTGATCAATGGCTATCTCCACTGAACCTGCATCCAGGGAAAGCCATGTCCGATAACGGTGCAAACCTGGTGGCGGCCCTACGGCGAGGCAAGCTCACACTGCCTTACATGGCTCACGTCCTTAACCTGGTGGTATAGCATTTTCTCAGCCACTATCCTGGCCTGGGTGAGCTGCTCTAGAAAGCACGTGAGCTGTGTGGTCATTTCCACTGTTCACACCCCTCTGCTCATAGACTTGCATCGATATAGAGGTCTTTGTCCATGACAGTTAACAGGTTGATATGCGATGTGCCGATGTGAAATTCCACTCTGCACATGTTGCAGCGACTTTGGCAGCAGAAATGAGCCCTGAAGCAGTATGTCATGTCGTATATCCTTGGCCAACGCAGTATGGACGTGGCGCATGTCATGTTTACAGAGTGGGCACAGATTAAGGACCTCTGCACGCTTCTGCACAGTTTCGAAATGGCTACTAAGATGATTAGCGCTGACGCTGCCATTATCAGCATCACCATTCCGGTCATCTATGTGCTGGAGTAGACTTTGGATAGCCTGCTGGAGGAGATGGTGGTCCTAGAAGAAAAGGAGGAAGCAGAGGAGGATCATAGAATCATAGAATCATAGAATGGTAGAGTTGGAAGGGACCTCCTGGTCATCTGGTCCAACCCCCTGCTCAAAGCAGGATTCTCTAAATCATCTCAGACAGATGTCTATCCAGCCTCTGTTTGAAGACTTCCATTGAAGGAGAACTCACCACCTCTTGTGGCAGCCTGTTCCACTCATTGATCACCCTAACTGTCAAAAAGTTTTTTCTAATATCTAATCTGTGTCTCCTCCCATTCAGTTTCATCCCATTGCTTCTAGTCTTTCCTTGCGCAAATGAGAATAAAGATGATCCTTCTACAATGTGACAGCCCTTGAGATATTTGTAGACAGCTATTAAGTCTCCTCTCAGTCTTCTTTTTTGCAAGCTAAACATTCCCAAATCCTGCAACCGTTCCTCATAGGACATGGTTTGCAGACCGGTCACCATTCTGGTGGCTCTTCTCTGAACTTGCTCCAGTTTGTTGATGTCTTTTTTAAAATGTGGTGCCCAAAACTGGACACAGTATTCCAGATGAGGTCTGACCAAAGAGGAGTAGAGGGCAATAATGACCTCACGTGATCTAGACTGTATGCTTCTGTTGATACATCCTAGAATTGCATTTGCCTTTTTTGCTGCTGCATCACATTGTTGACTCATGTTAAGTCTGTGATCAATTAGTATACCCAAGTCTTTTTCACATGTGCTGTTACTTAGCCCTATTCCTCCCATTTTGTATATGCTTTTTTCATTTTTATTGCCCAGATGTAGTACTTTGCATTTTTTCCCTGTTAAAATCCATTCTGTTAGTTGCTGCCCACTGCTCCAGTTTATGTATATCTTTTTGAATCCTCTCTCTCTCTTCTCTAGTATTAGCTACCCCTCCTAGCTTTGTGTCATCAGCAAATTTGATCAGTTTACCCTCAATTCCTTCATCTAAATCATTGATAAAGATGTTGAACAATACAGGGCCCAAAACAGAGCCTTGTGGTACCCCACTTGAGACATTCTTCCAACTGGATGTGCAGCCATTTACAACCACTCTTTGGTCCGATCACTAAGCCAGTTATGAATCCACCTAACAGTTGCCTTGTCCATTCCATACTTAGTCATTTTTTCAATAAGGATTGTGTGAGATACTTTGTCAAATGCTTTGCTGAAGTCAAGATATACTATATCTACAGCATTTCCCTGATCCACCCAGTCAGTGATTCTGTCATAGAAGGAAATTAAGTTAGTCTGACATGACTTATTAGTTACAAACCCATGCTGACTCTGTTTAATCACTTCATTCTTATCCAGGTACTTGCATACATGTTCTTTAATAATTGTGTTCAAAGATCTTTCCTGGTATAGAAGTCAGACTCACCGGCCTGTAGTTCCCTGGGTCCACCTTCTTCCCCTTTTTGAAGATAGGAACAACATTTGCTCTTCTCCAGTCTTCTGGGACTTCTCCTGTTCTCCAAGAATTTTCAAAGATTATGGACAGTGGTTCAAGAATTTCTTCTGCTATCTCCTTCAGTACCCTGGGGTGTAATTCATCTGGACCTGGAGACTTGAATTCATTTAGGTTAGCTAAGTGTTTCCTCACTGTCTTTCTGTTTATAGATATCCTGGATTCTTCTATTCCTTTAATAGGACAGTGAAGATCAGTTGATGTTACATTTCCTTTCTGAGAGAAAACAGATGCAAAATAGGAATTTAAAAGTTCAGCCTTCTCAACATCCTGACTTACCATTTCATCATTTTCATCCTGTAAAAATCCTATAGCATCTTTGACTTTTCTTTTACTTTTGACGTATCCCCAAAATCCTTTTTTGTTGCTTTTGACGTCACTTGCAAGCCTTAATTCATTGTCAGCTTTAGATAATCTGATTTGTGCCCTGCAGGTTCTGCAGACGGCATTATATTCTTCTTTAGATATGCCTCCCTCTTTCCATTTGATAAACATTTCTTTCTTCCTTTTTA
Source organism: Oophaga sylvatica (assembly GCA_033576555.1). Taxonomy (NCBI): domain Eukaryota; kingdom Metazoa; phylum Chordata; class Amphibia; order Anura; family Dendrobatidae; genus Oophaga; species Oophaga sylvatica. Next base: position 86,719 of record JARQOD010001319.1, read on the forward strand.
GCATGTGTTTAAGTTCTATGTTCATCCATCCTGGTTTCCTTAAATGCTTCCCATTCTTCCCTCTTTTCGGAATTGTTAACGATTGTGCTTTGAGAATCTCATTTTTCAAGATTTTCCATCCTTCCTGGACATTTTTGTCCTTAAGGATATCCAGCCATTGGATCCCTCCAATTCTCTTTCTGAGTTCCTTAAAATCTGCCTTTCTGAAATCTAACCTTGACGTCTGAGTCTTCACAGGTCTTCCTCCTCTTGTTATCCAAAATTCTAAAATAGCATGGTCACTACCTCCTAGAGTCCCAGCCACTCTTACCTCCTCCACCATTTCCTCCCTGTTTATGAGGATTAGATCCAAGGTAGCAGATCCCCTTGTTTTCTCCATTACCTTTTGGAAGATAAAGTTGTCAGCAAGAGAGGATAAGAATTTCCTGGACCTGTTAGTTTTGCCTGAGAGAGATTCCCAACAAATGTCTGGATAGTTGAAATCTCCCATGACCACTATGTCATATTTTTTGGAGAACTTGGCCATTTGATGCATAAAAAGTTCATCCATATTTTCAGCTTGCACAGGCGGCCTGTAGTAAATGCCTACAATGGTGTCCTTTCCATTGTTCTGTGCTTGTATTCTTACCCAAACAGTTTCCACAGAACTCCCAGTCTCTGAAGCTTCAATCTCTGTGCAGATATACGTGTTTCTAACATACAATGCAACACCTCCTCCTCGTTTATCAAGTCTGTTTCTTGCAAATAAGTTGTAACCTTCTAGCCTTGTATTCCAATCATGTGTATCGTCCCACCAAGTCTCAGTGATTCCAATGACATCATATTTCTTCTCCTGCGTTAGTAGCTCCAGTTCTCCTTGTTTGTTGCCCATGCTTTGTGCATTCGTATAGAAACACTTTAGTTTGTGATTGGTTTCTCTTTCTTCAATATTTTTATTATGTAGATTTTTTTGTCTTTGTTCTTCCCCTTCACTTCTAATAGCAGAGTTCTCAATAGCATTTGTCAGGTGTATGGCTTTTGCTGGCGTTTTGCTTCCCTTCCCACATTGTTCTAGTGTAAAGCTCTCCTGATGAGTGTAGCAAGGCGACTTCCAAATACATGTTTTCCAGTCTTCGTAAGGTGCACCCCATCTCTAGCAAGTAGTCCATCGTATAGGTAATTCACTCCGTGATCCAGAAATCCAAATCCTTGCTGACGGCACCATCGACGTAGCCAGTTGTTCACCTGCAGAATCTTATTCCACCTCCTTGTTCCATGGCCATCCACTGGAAGGATGGAGGAGAAGACCACCTGCGCTCCCAGTTCTTTCACTTTCTTACCTAAGTTTTCAAAGTCACTGCAGATGGTTTCCAGGTCACTTCTTGTGGTGTCATTTGTCCCCACATGTATTAGCAGGAATGGGTAGTCATCTTTAGGTCTGAAGAGTCCTGATATCCTGTCAGACACATCTTTAATTTTTGCACCTGGATGCAGAAGTGTTAACATTGTCTCTAAGTTCAAGACTGTCATCACAATGACGGGTGCCAAGGGAGGCTAGATTACAGTGATCAAGGGGGCTGATGATCACAGACAAACTGTTATCGAAGGTGCAAGATCCGAGGAACAAATGGAGGAGGAAGAGATGATGGGTGAGCAACTGTCAGATGTAGAGGATAATCCTCCCCTCTCTGTTGTTCATGGTTGGTGGGTGGGGATGGAGGAAACATGCCTCATTGTTACCCAGCCACCAACACAGCATGGGATGGACCTCATGGTAGAGCCCGACATATGAGTGCCTTGTTGCTGCACTATCTGCAACATGATCCCCGTATAGTAATGATTAGGAATAATGCTGACTACTGGGTTGTCGCTTTATTTGATCCACGTTATAAAACCAAATTTTGCCAGATGATTCCTGCCCTAGAAAGAGACCCGTGAATGCTGGCGTATTGAAACACGCTTTTACACAACCTTAAGAGAGTTTTTCCCCAAGACAGTGAAGCACACAGTTCACATCGCAGCTGTAGACTTCCAACCTCCGGCGCGGCAATTACGCTGTTATCATTCGGTGGTGTACAGAAGTCTGCCCCAATCCAGCCCTTGTTCATTTTTATAACAGTCAGCCTGTCAGCATTTTCTGTTGACAGGTGGATGCGCCTATCTGTTATAATTCCCCCAGCGGCACTAAATACCCGCTCCCACAGAACGCTAGCGGCAGGGCAGGCCAGGAGCTCCAAGATGTAGAGAGCCAGTTCATGCCTCGTGTCCAGCTTGGATACCCAATAATTATAAGGCACAGAGGAATCACGGAGGACATTGGTACGGTCAGCAAGGTACTCCCTCACCATCTTCCCAAACTTTGCACTCCTTGTGAGAGTACCCTGCGCCTCAGGGCCTGTGCGATGGGAGGGTCTGAGAAAACTCTCCCAGAACTTTGCCAGTGTTCCCCTGCCTCTGCTGGATTGGAGTTGTGTCTTTCTCGCCTGTACTCCTTGGTTGTCCAACGAACTGTGACTTCTGCCGCCAGCATTTTCAGATGGGAATTCTTTCAATAATTCCACAACAAGGGCCTTCTGGTACTGCCCCATTTTAGTAGACCTGTCCGTCTTGGGAATAAGAGATTGAAAGTTCTCCTTGTAGCATGTGTCTAGAAGTGTCACCAACCAGTAATGACTGTCACCCAAAATTTTGAGAACGCGGGGGTCACGGTAAAGGCAGCGTAGCATAAGCTTTGCCATGCGTGTCAGACTGCTAACAGGCAATACTATCGTGTCCTCACCAAGAGGACGACTGACTATGATCTCCTCCTCCTCCCTGTCCTCAGGCCAGCCACGCTGAACAGATGGTATGACAGATGTGCAGGTAGTATCGTCTATTGCGCATGAAAGTAGCTCCTCTTCTTCCTCCTCCTCCTCTTCCTCATTGTCACCCAATCCACGTTGGGATGAGATGAGGCTGGGCTGTATGTAATCACCCTGTATGGTTCCTTGCTCGGTCTTATCATGCTGCGCCTTCAATGCATACTCTTTGATTGTAAGCATAGAGAGTTTCAAAATATGGTGGTGATGGTGATGCTAATTATGGCGTCATCGCCACTCAACATCTTGGTGCAGTCCTCAAAGTTTTGCAGGATGAACATATGTCTGACATCCATGTGGATCGCCCGCCAGGGCAGTGGGATACTCGGTACCAGGCCGGTGTATTGTGGGGATGTGTCTGAGTGCAATGGATGACGCAGGAAGAAACTGAGAAACAGTCAGCGAGTTGCAGTTTCCAAAGCTTTACTCACAGTTCTGATGCATGCAGTACAGATGCCCGCTTGGTGCCACGTTCTCCAGGTATAGGAATCCAGCCAACTCCCAGGTGGATGGAGAACACTAGTCCCTGTCAGTGTATGCCTTCTCTGGCCGTCTCTCTGTGCTGATTTTCCCGCCGTCTCTCCTTCCAGCACCCTCACAAACAGTGTCCCAGATCAGCAGCTGCGAATCCTCTAGGACAACATCTTACTTCTGCGATCCTCTTGATTCTATATAGCTGCCTCTCCGGCGAAGATATTTGTGGTTTTGTCTGTGATCCCTATGTTATCACAGCAGTCGACTTGCTAGCTGAATCATAAAGTTCTTCCACTAGTCTAGGGGTCGAGTTCCCTTCTGCGACCTGGATTCTCCCAGCCGGCCTCCGCCAGTACTGGATTGAGCCCACCTGTAACTTTCAGCTCAGCCGTGTCTCTCTCTAAGAATCCCTTTTCTCCTCCAGAGAACCTCTCTTCCTTCTTTCTCTGAGCAGCTCCCTAGGACTGGAGCCTGCTCCACAATCCTATCTCCGTCCCCTCTCCCCTCAGGGAGAGCTCTCTCAAGCATGTCTGCTCTCTTCCTCCCCCAAGGGGGGAACTCCCCTCTTACTTCCTTCTAACTCCTGCTTTGACCCACAAGCTCCACCCACCATCTACACCCTTTGCTAGCTGAGGCATGCTAGAGAACCCAACTAGTGTGTGTGATGGATGCAGTGTTGACAGAGCCAGGTGTAATGTCTCCACATTACCTGGCAGTTGAAATACCACATCCCTGGCTGGGATGCAATACCTCTGGGGCGACTGGACCCTCAGGGGCGCCACACATGTCCACTCCTGAGGTCTTCTGTGTGAAGTTTGAACTGAATACCGATGGTTTTGTTGATGCTGGTGGTCAACAACTGCCCTCTTCTGCTCATAAATCCTTCCCAACATCTGCAGTGTAGAGTTCCAATGCGTTGGGATGTGTAGCCCTGGTGTGTAAGGCACACAGTACCCTGGAGGATGTGCGGAGAGGTAACAGTTTAATGCTTGATATCCATTCACTCCATCACACACTTGGACACACCCATAGGGTATATAAGGTAGTGACTTGCAGCAGAGTCAGTCAGTTTCCTGTTCGTCGGACAAGTCAGTCTAGCTCGGGTGGCTCAGGAGTGAGTCATCCCACCAGTGTGCAGTCTGTGCAGGAGGAGAGGAGATCAGATTGCATTTCCTGTCAGAGCTCTGGTTGAGCTAAAGTCAGACAGACGGAGACAGCTTTGGAGAAAGGGAAGTTTGCATCAGAAACTTCAGTCGCCTGTCCCAAGGACAGTGAAGTTCAGTTGATGTGATCCTGAACTAGGAGAATACTGAGAATCTGTCAGCAAGCTCCAAGGAAGAAGGAAGGAAGGATTGACTTGTACTACCTTAGGAAGTGTGGAGTGCTTATGTTAAGAGCGCGAACAGGGCGAAGGGCGCAGTGGAAGGAATTGGAGCAGTGCCTTAGGTATAGGATTACCTGCACAATTTACCCGGTCACTGGGGACCGAAGGGTCGCTACAGCTTCAGGCGTAGTGACAGGAAAACCAGAGTCTTACTGGACCTTAGGTCGCAGAAAGCAGCCCTTGGAGTGTCGGTACGTAACCGGAGTCAGGTGGAATAGGGACTTTGAGTCAGTGCACGACAAAAGCAAGAACCTAGTTCCATCACTTGGAAGGCTCCGACCACAATGCTGACCGGGCAGTACAGCTAAGGAGTTAGCTGGAGTATTCGGAGTTAACTTAGCTCTATGCTAGTTGGACTCATCATATTGGAAGTTAAGGAGGCCTCTAACCTGTTCAGCTGTTATCTCGAAGCACATTCTCCACCCCGACCAGCTCCCCGGGACCTGCCTAAACATCTGACAAGTAAAAGGTATGGAAAGACGCTGGATGGTGTGAGACTGATTCATTTATCTGCACCCTACATCGTTAATACCATAGACTTTGAGGGACCAGTCCCACCTGTGGGGGACCCGTCATCTAGCTGCCACAACATCTCCTCAGAGATCTACAGCAGCGCTGGTCTTAGTGACTAGAAAACTACAGGTGGCGTCACGAACTGTTATCTACCAATCCCCTGTAAATAATCCCCCCCATCATACGCCTGACCGCCAGGGCCACGGACCGAGCCACCGCTGCCAGTGACACAAATCCCATAGACTTTCATGGGCTCGGCTCCGAGTACCCCATATCCCTGGAAACCCACAATTGTGGTGCGTGGTCGAGACAAAAAACTTGGCGTCACGAACAGGATACGAAAACTTGCAAGATTGCGAGCCCTGTGTGCCTGTGAAATGTTTCAGTGAAAAAGGACTGTTTGCACTTTTGGCGCCAAATACCACCATATTTGCCGCCATATTCGCGCCCTGAGGCGCTGGTGAAGAAGGTGGGCGTACCTTCGTGGGCGTGTACCCCCCTGAAGCGCGAAAAGGATGGCCGCCCTCTCCAAGGCCTATTACAATGTGCGATCCAACCCCGCCATGCTGGAGCTGCAGAGGGAGAATGCAGTGCTCAGAAGATTAATCCAGCGCCATGCAGACTTGCAGGAGACAGAGAGACGCTGGCGTGCCCAGATACAGCGGCTGCTGTGGGACGCAGTGCTCTCTCCCACAAGCATAATGCCGTCTCCTGATTTCCCACGTTCCCTGCTGAAGAAAGCTGAAGGAAAACCGGAGGCCGCCCCCAAAAGTGCTGTACCTGATCCCACCGGAGGAGAGGTGGAAGCGAAGGAGGCTGAGGAGGTCCTGCCCGTTCCGGAGTGCCAGCCCGGCAAGGAGGCCGCAGCAGATTACAGATCCCCGGTAGGGACACCGGAGGAAACCCAGCCGTCTGTGATGGAGCAGCGACAGCAGCAGGTTAGTGCGTCCCCAACTGAGCCATTGCGCACACCTGCTTCCTGCTCTGCATCACACCAGCATTGTGCATCGGCATCGCCCCCTGCGTACACCTCTACATCGCAACCTGCGACCCATTCCACATCGCAATCAGCGGTCTACACGACATCGCGCACGGCGACTATTTCTGCATCACGAGAGAAAGTGGCTATTACAGCGACGCAGACAGCGTCTCACAAGGAGAAAGCGCCCGGCGTGCCCCAAGCGGTTCGCACAAGGACTGTTGCGACCCAAACCCTGATAGCAGGTCACGACCTGTTTGTCATGTGCTCTAAGGAGCATCGTATTGTTCCAGCCCCCGGGGTGGAAAATGTCATTGAAGTCTGCAAGAAATGTGAAGACCGGTAGGACCCAGACAGGGGTTTACCGCAACTAAGAAGATGTAAAAAGTTTTTGATAAAAGAAATAATTGCTGTTTTGCACTTTATTGCTATGTATAGTGTTTACATAGTTTTATATATATTGAGTAAAATACCCGGCTGGGTAAAAGGAATTTTGAAAAGTTGAAGAATTTTGAGAAATTAAAAAGTAATATGTTTATTGCATAGTTTTACATATAGAATACCCTGATTGGGTAAATACCGTGAGAAGTATAATGTGAGTTTCAGAAGTTACCAATATGTGTCTTTTATTATGCCATGGACTGAGATGCTGAGGACTGTGCCAGCCCAGAACTTATCTTTGTACATAGTTGCGCTTCGGTGCATTATATTGGTTTTACACGAAGCCACTATTATACAACTACCTCAGAAGAAAAACCCGTGTGGTGGGGCCCAGAAAGAGGTCTGCAATAAAGTCCTGCAGCCCACCCAGGACCTACGTGGGAGGTTTTTGGTGCGGGTCCTCCAAAAAGAATAAAGTCAAGTATTAATGTGAATATTTATTGAGTGTCTTGATGTTTTAATACTTTTGTATTTTCCTACTGTACAAAATGCAACGTTTTAAGAATTTCGTACCTCCCGGATGGGATGAGTTTCATGTTATTGTTAATGCAAAACAAAATGTCTTTCTTTTTGTATTTTACAGCCCGGGAGTGCTGTGTTTTACCAAGGGGGAATGTGTAGCCCTGGTGTGTAAGGCACACAGTACCCTGGAGGATGTGCGGAGAGGTAACAGTTTAATGCTTGATATCCATTCACTCCATCACACACTTGGACACACCCATAGGGTATATAAGGTAGTGACTTGCAGCAGAGTCAGTCAGTTTCCTGTTCGTCGGACAAGTCAGTCTAGCTCGGGTGGCTCAGGAGTGAGTCATCCCACCAGTGTGCAGTCTGTGCAGGAGGAGAGGAGATCAGATTGCATTTCCTGTCAGAGCTCTGGTTGAGCTAAAGTCAGACAGACGGAGACAGCTTTGGATAAAGGGAAGTTTGCATCAGAAACTTCAGTCGCCTGTCCCAAGGACAGTGAAGTTCAGTTGATGTGATCCTGAACTAGGAGAATACTGAGAATCTGTCAGCAAGCTCCAAGGAAGAAGGAAGGAAGGATTGACTTGTACTACCTTAGGAAGTGTGGAGTGCTTATGTTAAGAGCGCGAACAGGGCGAAGGGCGCAGTGGAAGGAATTGGAGCAGTGCTTTAGGTATAGGATTACCTGCACAATTTACCCGGTCACTGGGGACCGAAGGGTCGCTACAGCTTCAGGCGTAGTGACAGGAAAACCAGAGTCTTACTGGACCTTAGGTCGCAGAAAGCAGCCCTTGGAGTGTCGGTACGTAACCGGAGTCAGGTGGAATAGGGACTTTGAGTCAGTGCACGACAAAAGCAAGAACCTAGTTCCATCACTTGGAAGGCTCCGACCACAATGCTGACCGGGCAGTACAGCTAAGGAGTTAGCTGGAGTATTCTGAGTTAACTTAGCTCTATGCTAGTTGGACTCATCATATTGGAAGTAAAGGAGGCCTCTAACCTGTTCAGCTGTTATCTCGAAGCACATTCTCCACCCCGACCAGCTCCCCGGGACCTGCCTAAACATCTGACAAGTAAAAGGTATGGAAAGACGCTGGATGGTGTGAGACTGATTCATTTATCTGCACCCTACATCGTTAATACCATAGACTTTGAGGGACCAGTCCCACCTGTGGGGGACCCGTCATCTAGCTGCCACAACATCCCCTCAGAGATCTACAGCAGCGCTGGTCTTAGTGACTAGAAAACTACAGGTGGCATCACGAACTGTTATCTACCAATCCCCTGTAAATAATCCCCCCCATCATACGCCTGACCGCCAGGGACACGGAACGAGCCACCGCTGCCAGTGACACAAATCCCATAGACTTTCATGGGCTCGGCTCCGAGTACCCCATATCCCTGGAAACCCACAATTGTGGTGCGTGGTCGAGACAAAAACATCACACACCTGTCAGTGAGCCGGAAGCTGCAAATGCTGCTGAAGCACGGCAAGGGCGGCGGAAGCTGTAGCTGACTTTCTAAAATGGGCACACAGGCAGCATATTTTGACAAGCAGATCCGGCAGTTCTGGGTAGGTTTTGAAAAAACGCTGAGCCACGAGGTTAAGCACATGGGCAACTCATGGTACGTGTGCGAGCTTGTCTCACCTCAGAGCCGCCACCAGGTTCCCGCCATTGTCACACATGACTGTGCATGGCTGTAGGTTCAGCAGTGTCAGCCACAGATCTGCCTGCTCTTTCCGAGCTGTCCACAACTCTTCAGCATTATGCGGTTTGTCACCTAAGCATATTAGCTTCAACACAGCATGTTGCCGCTTGGCGGAGGCAGTGCTACAGTGCTTCCAGCTTGTGACTGATGTGGTCATTTCGGAGATGGAGGCTGAAGAGGAGGAAGATGAGGTACAGGAGCTGTAGACTGTGGGAGCAACCCTGATTGACCTAGAGCCCGCAATCCTCGGCATCGGGAGGACGTGTTCCATCCCAAGAGTCCGACTGGGTCCCGCTTCCACTATGTTAACCCATTGTGCCGTCAGCGAGATGTACCGTCCCTGCCAACAAGCACTTGTCCACGTGTCTGTGGTTAGGTGGACTTTCCCAGTAACTGCATTGTTAAGGGCACGGCTAATGTTGTTGGACACGTGCTTGTGTAATGCGGGGAAGGCTCACTGGGAGAAATAGTGGTGGCTGGGGACCAAGTACTGAGGGACGGCTGCCACTATCAGGTTGCTGAAAGCTTCCATCTCCACGAGCCTAAAAGGCAACATTTCGAGTGCAGGCAGAAACGAAATCTGTGAATTTAGTAGTGAGGCCTGTGGGGCATTGGCTGCATATTTGTGCTTGTGTTCCAAGGACTGGGGTGTGGACAACTGAATGATGTGCTGGGACGAAGTCGTGGATGTGCTTGCTGATGGTGCTAGTTGAGTGTGTGCAACGACAGGTGCAGGGCAGGAGGCATCTTCGCATGCACCATTGACAGGGGATTGTCTTGCATGCACAACAGCGGAAGAAGCAGTGGTGTCACCCTCAGACACTATTCCTTGACCCTGGGGTTCGGCCCACAAAGTCGTGTGCCATGTGCCTGATCATGCTGGTGGTGGTCAGGCTGGTAGTTTTACTACCTCTGCTGATGCTGGCCTGGCAGGTGGTGAAAATGGCCTTTTTGGGGTTATCGGCAGTGTCTTTAAAAATTAACCAGACTCTTGAAGACCTAACAGTTGTACTGGCAACTTCCGTCGTGTTGGTGTTATGGGGAATGGTTGCCCACCTTCTGTCTGCAGCCACCACACTGCTTCTTCCTGCCGGTTGTGGTGCTACGCCTCCCTCCCCCTGTGTGCTGCTGTCCTCACTCTGCATGTCCTCCTGCCAGGTTGGGTCAGTTATTATATCATCCACCACCTCATCTTCCACTTTCCCACTGTTGCCTTTCATGTGACGTTGGCTGCTCAAATATTTGGGCATCGCTACATGCGATCTCCTCTTGCCCCGCTTTAAGTGGACCGGGCGAGAGGCCCGAATCTATAAATGGAAAAGTGAACAGCTCTTCGGAGTGTACAAGTGTGGGATCAGTTGTCTCTGGGCACTCGGCTGGTGGGAGAAAAGATCATGGTGAGGAGTATGCAGTACAGACTCACGGCTACTGAGACTTGACCGTGTGGAAAAACAGGGTGGTGGTGGTGGCAAAGTGACTGGAAGCGTTATCCGCTATCCAACCAGCAACCTTTTGACACTGCTCTGGGTTCAATAGTGGTGTGCTGCTGCGGTCCCCTAGTAATTGGGACAGGAAGGTCGGGTGAGAAGATGTGGGTGTTTCTTGTGGCACAATTTCAGCTTGGCCACAGCCTCAGCCTCTGTATGCACCGTCACCATCACCATCACGTCCAGTTCCCCATCCCTTGCCAATGGAGGACCGTATTTTCCACGTTCGCTACAAATGGCTGAATTTGGAGCGAACTTATATGTGATCCGTGTGACAGAAAACCACAATTTTAAATAGCTGGCCTGCAGGTAAGTATTTTTAACAGCAAACTGGTGACAATAACTTCGCTAACACACTGCAACAAAATTTAAATGGAGGCCAGAAATGGCAGAATTTTGAGAGCACTGATATGTGATCCTTGTGATGGACAAATCACAGTTTAAAATAGCTGGATTTTTAGCACTGTAATATGGAAAGGGTCTGGCTGTATTCTGCAGTGCCAACAAGCAAATGGAACAGAAAAACGGTGTGCTCTGGATTGCTTTTTAAGCAAATAATCAGGTTTAAGATCCAAAAAAAATTATTCCTGGCCCCTGATACCTGGGGCTATGTCTAGAAATATCTTTTAAGGCAGCAGCAGCAGACAGAACTGGAATGGACCCTCTTGCTATATGCACTGCAGTCTGCCACATACACTGCCTGCCTAGCGCTGATATCTATATACCCACATACTCTGCCTGCCTAGACTGATATCTATATACCCACATACACTGCCTGCCTGCCTAGCACTGATATCTATATACCCACATACACTGCAGCCTGCCTAGCACTGATATCTATATGCCCACATACACTGCCTAGCACTGATATCTATATACCCACATACAGGGCTGCCACTAGGAATTTCGGGGCCCCATACTGGCAAAATTTATGGGGCCCCCCTTGAGACTCCGCCCAGGCTCCACCCCCCAGTTCCGCATCCACCCTAGCTCCTCCTCCACCACATAAACCTTCCAAAATCCCTCCGCCCTTTCATGGAAAAACTTCACTTCTGCACCATGCCCTCACCAATGACACATTAACACCAATCACTCGATGAATATGCAGCATTTTGCTTGTTTAGTATAATACACCACATAGTCCTCCATATATTATAATGTGCACCACAGTCCTCCATATTGTAAAGTGCACACCCCATAGTCCTCCATATAATATAATGTATCCATGGTCCTCCATATAGTATATTACAACTCCTAATAGCCCTCAATATATTAAAATACACTCAGTCATTCATATAGTATAATACACTCCTCATAGTGCCCCATATAGTATAATGCACGCCTATCACCTGTAGTACAATTCACTTCCACAGTATAATGCACCCCATAGCTCTTCATATGGTATAATGTATTCCCCATAGTCCTCAATACAGTATAATGCAGCCCACATATAGTATAATGCAGTCACCCTATAGAGCATAATGCAGCCACCCCACAGAGCATAATGCAGCCACCCCACAGAGCATAATGCAACCACCCCAGAGTATAATGCAACCACCCCAGAGTATAATGCAACCACCCCACAGAGTATAATGCAACCACCCCACAGAGTATAATGCAACCACCCCACAGAGTATAATGTAAACCCCCATAGAATATAACTGAGCCCCCTTATATAGTATAATGTAGCCCCTCCATAAAATACAATGTAGCCCTCATATAGTATAATGCAGCCCCCATAGAATATAATGTAGTTCCCTCATAAAAGTATAATGAAGCCCCCATACAATATAATCTAGCCCCCCATAGAATACAATGTATCCACCTCATACAGTATAATGTAGCCCCCTCATAAGTGTATGATGCAATCACCCCTCATAGAATATAATAAATATAATACAGCCCCTCATAGAATATAATGTATCCCCGAATACAATATCATACATCCCGCCTCCCCAAAGGAATATAACGTAGCCCCCCATAGTATATAACACAGCCACAAAGTATATAACACAGTCACCCTATAAAATATAATATATCTCCCAATAGTATATACACAGCCAACATAGTATATAGCACAGCCCACATAGTATATAGCATGGCCCACATAGTATACAACAGGATCCACATAGTATACAGCACGGCCCACATAGTATATAGCAGGGCCCACATAGTGTACAGCGTGGCCCACATAGTATATAGTAGCAGGGCCCACATTGTACAGCAGAGCCAACATGGTATACGGCAGGGCCCACATAGTATACGGCAGGGCCCACATTGTACGGCAGGGCCCACATAGTATACGGCAGGGCCCACATTGTACGGCAGGGCCCACATAGTATACGGCAGGGCCCACATTGTACAGCAGGGCCCACATTGTACAGCAGGGCCCACATAGTATACGGCAGGCCACATGTCGCAGGGCCCACATAGTATACGGGCAGGGCCCACATTGTCCAGCAGGGCCCACATAGTATACAGCAGGGCCCACATTGTCCAGCAGTGGGCCCAATAGTATACGCAGGGCCCACATTGTCCAGCAGGGCCCACATTGTACAGCAGGGCCCACATAGTATACGGCAGGCCCACATGGTCCTAGCAGGGCCACATTGTACAGCAGGGCCCACATAGTATACGGCAGTGCCCACATAGTATATAGTAGCAGGGCCACATTGTACAGCAGAGCCCACATGGTATACGGCAAGGCCCACATAGTATATAGTAGCAGGGCCCACATTGTACAGCAGAGCCCACATGTATACGGCAGGGCCCACATAGTATATAGTAGCAGGGCCCACATTGTACAGCAGGCCCACATAGTATAAGGCAGGCCCACATGTAAGCAGGGCCCACATAGTATAACGGCAGGGCCCACATTGTACGGCAGGGCCCACATAGTATACGGCAGGGCCCACATTGTACAGCAGGGCCCACATTGTACAGCAGGACTCACATAGTATACGGCAGGGCCCACATTGTACAGCAGGGCCCACATAGTATACGGCAGGGCCCAAATTGTCCAGCAGGGCCCACATTGTACAGCAGGGCCCACATAGTATACGGCAGGGTCCACATTGTCCAGCAGGGCCCACATAGTATACAGCATGGCCCACATTGTCCAGCAGGGCCCACATAGTATACAGCAGGGCCCACATTGTCCAGCAGGGCCCACATAGAATACGACAGGGCCCACATTGTCCAGCAGGGCCCACATAATATACAGCAGGGCCCACATTGTCCAGCAGGGCCCACATATATACAGCAGGACCCACATTGTCCAGCAGGGCCCACATAGTATACGGCAGGGCCCACATAGTATACGGCAGGGCCCACATAGTATACGGCAGGGCCCACATAGTATACGGCAGGGCCCACATTGTACAGCAGGGCCCACATTGTCCAGCCTTCACCTCTCCTCCACCCACCCACAGTTCAGTAAAGCACTGACAGCTTTAGAAAAAAAAAAAAAAAAACATCCTCACCTCATCCTCGTGCCTCCTGCTCTGCCCGGCACACAGTGAGCGCGCTGTGTCAGAGGCTGAGCAGGGAATGATGGGAGAGGGAGCGTCAGCTGACGCTCTCTCCTCCATCATCGCTTTGAACTGTGCCGGCAGACGCCGGTATAGTTCAAAGCAGCGGCGGGGGGAGTCGGCGCTGGGGGCAGGCGGGCCCCCCTGCCACACAGGGGCCCCCATAGCGGCTGCGTGATGTGCAGCTAGCTGGGGGCCCCTTGGGGAGCAGGGGGAGCCTCAAAATGTTGGGGGCCCCCGGCAGGGCCGGCTCCAGGTTTTTATGGGCCCCGGGTGAAGGAGCCTCAGTGGGCCCCTTTAACACAGACCACGATTCATGATGCACAGATACAGCAGAGAAATATGGGTACAGTTGTCATGTGTGCATTGCCACGAAGATCGTCGCGGTTGCACATTTTGACTTCTCACAGCTGATCTGCTGTTTCTTTGTGTTTGGCAGCTAGGGAGTTAATTCTGTCTGTGCTCGGTGCTGGGACTGGGTGCAGTTTCTCCCGGCTGCAATTGATTATTTGTTGATTGGTTTCCTTTAAATTCCTGGTTGTCTGCTTGGGGAGTTGCCAGTGAAACCTTCATGCAGACCACAGATAGGAATGAATCTGTATAGACTTTAGTTGTGAGCTCCTTAGTTGTTCTAAGCTCAACTTGGTTAGAGTTTATTTCCCAGACCATTTATGTTCCTTTGGTGTTTGAGTGTGTATGCAAGCGAGTGTTATCCTGTCTGTCTTATATGTCTAATCTGTGTATTTAGCTGAGATCAGCCCATATCCCTTTGGTGGTAGTCAGGATCCTTCTTAGGACTGATTACAGGGTTCAGGGTCTGATAGGAGACAGGGTTAGGTTGGAGACTTGGACCTCTGAACCATTATCAGTACCTCCAAGGTGAGGGATTAGTTAGGACCCCAGTTTAGGGTCAGGTTAGATCCCGGTCCACCTCTTTCCTGTTTCAGCTCATCAAGTCCTCAAGATTAACCCTGAGTTCAGCAGATATCGTGTCAGGTAAATCTATTCTATACTTACATGCTGATGTTGCTATACTAGTTGTTGTATAGAGTGTTGTTCCTGTATTAATAGTTTACTGACATTGTATACATATCATTAGACAGCGTGACATTTTCACTGGCCATAAAAATTATCTCCAGTTGCCATGGATCCAGTAGCCCAGCTGGCTCTGCAGTTGCAGGGATTATCCATGGAGCTGACGGACATTAAGTCCAAAGTTTTGTCTCCCC